>CAUJGJ010000185.1:1024274-1036774 GCA_963170055.1 Halisarca cf. caerulea | reverse complement strand
ATTGCTTGCAGTACGCTGATAAAATCATCGCTAAAAGCCTTTGAGAATATACAAAATGGCGACGTTTCGCTCCGTATGTCATCAGCTATGTCACAAATATGGGTCACTGTGCCTACCAGTTGGAAGTTAACAATTAACAGTTAACCGTTAACTGTTAACTTGTAGCTTTTTCCAGCGAAAGTCAACCTAAAAATGTTAACTTTTAATGGGTTAACGTGTACTTTTCTATGATCCGTACTGTAAATGTTCCCATTTCCAGTTCTACATAAATATTTCCATTCTAAATTATAAGATCTTATTAGAAGCTGCTGAGAATGGAAACTTGGATCAGGTCAAACAATGTATTATTGAGATGAAGGTACCTCCAAATGGTAGCGATGAAGTAAGTTGCTATGGAAACACTGTTTGAAATGTGATCCGTACTAGTGATGTAATGCCCCTCCAATAGGATGGATGGCAGGCAATCCACCTGTCAGCTGGGGCTGGACACCTACACATCGTGCGCAGTCTGATTGAGGAGTTTGGAATCAGCCCAGTTGCTGAAGACACGGTAAAAATACATCCTCTCTCTTTTCTGTGTGTGTGTGTGTGTGTGTGTGTGTGTGTGCGCGCGTGCGTGCGTGTATGACATGCACTTGTCTGTCACACGACCTATGTACATGAGTCTGCCACATGACTGCATGTGTCTGTCATATGACCTGCATGTGTTTGTCACATGACCTGCAGGATGGACAGACTCCTCTACATTGGGCAGCTCTTCGTGGTGAGATGGCTGCAGTTAGACTTCTCATTGAAGAATATGGGGTAGACCCTGCAATAAAGGATCATGTAAGTCTGGTCACTCCCACATCATGTACCAAACCAGTGTTTATTTGACATACGTATTGGCCACATTAGGAAGGTGACCAGCCACTGCATTTAGCCATCCCTCGAGCTCACATCGGAATTATCAGGTACTTACTGAGAACAGGTCGTGTGGATGTTACTGCACTCAACAGCGTAAGTGTGTGTGTGTGTTTGTGTGTGTGTGTGCGCGCGCGTGCTTGTGTGTACATGACATTTGCACACATGCTGACATCTATGCATTCGTGCATGCCTCACTGTTTTCAACCATCTCTTCCTCCTTCATCCCTTTGCCCTCCATCCCTTCTCCTTCCCTCCCCTTTCACTTCCTCTCCTTTTTCGTCCTCACTTGCTCACCTCCCCTCCCTCTCTCTTTCCTCTCCTCCCTCCCTCCCCCCTTGGTTGCCTCCCTTTCTCCCTCCTTTCTGCTCCCTTGTATTATCTCCCACTGCAGGATGGTGTAACAGCCAGTGCTATAGCTGATAAACTGTACGATCCAAACACGAGAAAGAAAGTGAAGGAGGTCCTTCAAGAGGAGAGTAATGGGAAGCTTTCTTCAGCAGTAAGTGTTGCGTGGTGAGGATGTGAACTTGTACACATGCAGTACACAGGTGCACACACACACACACATGTACGCACGCCCATCACGTAGGCAGGCACACACACACACACACACACACACACACACACACACACACACACACACACACACACACACACACACACACACACACACACACACACACACACACACACACAACACACATACACACACACACACACACACACACACACACACACACACACACACACACACACCTATTTTTGTTCTTTTTGCAGAAATCTTCCTAGCGTCAATTCCAATCCTTAGCAATTCTGTTTAGTATCCAATATTCTCTCCTTTGTCTTATGTTAATTTACCCATTCATTGAATGTATGTGGACACAAACACACACACAGACCACATGCACATACCACAGAACACCACGTGCAGTGCACACACTTCACACACCACAAACGCCAACCTTGCAGTCATGGTTTCAGCCATTTTAGATCCCACATCCAATCACATCTTTTCTTCATTATTTCTGATGTAAATATGCATTGTTGCTTGTTATTGAGATCAGTGGCGGTACACTTACACACACAGTTTTATTGGTAAATTATTTGGTAAAATATTGGCAGCAACAATTATTGCTGTAGCAAACCTCTGTTATGGGACACCTCCAAAACGCAGCCACCTCTTAACGGGATACCACTGCTCTACCCCATTTAAATTCCCTTGCATTGGCATGTACACATCCAAACTCTCCGTGAGGACACCTCCATATGCAGGACAGTTCCCAGTGGTGTCCTTATTATAGAGGTTCACTGTACAGGACAGCTTACTGTGGTCCCAGTGGTGTCCTCATTATAGAGGTTCAGCAAATTGTCTGGGGACTTTTGTGTATTTGTGTGTATATCACTCTAGCAAGTCATTCTCAGTTTGCATGTGTTCAATTTGGAGTGCCTATCTTCAGCATCCTATTCTAGGAGCACTACAGGAGGTATTGGCCTGAAATAACAGTTGTTTTGATGTATATATACTCACACCGAGTTGGGCGGCCATGTTTAGTACACTTTATAATAGTGCCATTAATCCCATGGTAAGGGATCATATCATATGCATGTATATGTTGCTATCAATTCTTTGTGTACATGTGTACATGCATTTTATTATGGAATTTGATACATGCAATACATTTTCTTGAAGGGACTTCCCCCAAACCCCTCGCTGCATGGCCTCGTTTCACCTAGGGCCTGTAACTGTATAGGGTGAAATCTCGTTATAACAGATCCCAGGGATCCTGAAAATTCTTCACTATAATATGTCCAATATATCATGATCAATATTCACTATAACCAGGTAAATTAACATTCACTGTAGAACAGATACCGGGACATGTGTTTATTCACTATATGCAGAAATTCACTGTATTAAGAGTGTTCTCTCTCTATATAACAAGTCTCCACAGTATATGCCAACCTTCCATGGCCTGCAAGCTTGCAGTTGCAGCTTTGCAAGTCCCCCTGCTGAGCAGATGAGGAGGTTTAACTTCACTAACTTTCATCTGCGTGCATGGTGCATGGTGCATGGTGCATGTCAACTTTTCTTTTTTGGGTGTGTGCGTGGGGGGGGGGAGGGAGGCTTCACATCTGTATATACATACATATGCACATCTCCCACAATCATCCACTGACCATAGATACTCTATACCCCAGCAACTCGTGACGGCTATTAATAGTCATAGGATCGCGAAATAAAGACTGAATGTATTATTATTATTTGTATGGGGAACCTTCCGCTTGGGGGGGGGGGGGGGGGGGGGTGATAACCATACGCAGGTCATCCCTGGCCAGCTGCCCCCCCTGGATAAAAACTGCTATACATGTACATGCAGTTGAACCTCTTGTGACCAACTCTCCAAGTACTAAGGACTTATGCACACTTTTAATAGCTCTCTATAAGACTGTATAACAACTTTCTACGTGGGTCCAGATACATAGGCTGTTGAGCATATACAAAATATAATCTCTGAATAGTGGAACAAAGCTTTCTTCATCAGGTCTTATAAAGTGCCCATTATATTGTTCCTATGATGATATGTACTGTGGAACCTGCCTAATCCAGCACCCCTACAAACCAGCCTTATTGTGCTGATGGGGTTACCTTTAACAATAATAATAATAATAATAATAATAATAATAATAATAATAATACACCGGCCAAGATTCTCCAGCACTGACCATTAATGTTCAACATACAAACTGACCTGTGTAATCCAGCACTGTTTTCCATTCACCCAAGGGGACCGGATTATTGAGGTACAACTATACGTACATGCAGTGAGTGTACGTACTTGCTTATTCCTCGATTATAATTTATTTGCCCTGCATGTGTCTGTACCCAGCCCAGCCTCCTGGCCCTGCATCTTCCTGTGCAGTGAGTGTATAGCACCTTGTGATCAAGCACCGGCCATGCATGCACCATTCACTCCATGCATGCAAGCACCATGCATGCAGTGAGCATCAGTCACCCAGCTATACCCGCCTTGTCCATATAGCATAGCCTTTACTCGGCCTGAATCACATCCGTACCCTCCACAGTATCATCATCTGCTAGTGATCAGTGCTTGGTTTGTGCATGTGTGGTTCATGCTCACATTAACAAGAGCAGCACAGCAGAACCCATATTGGTATAACAAGTGGAGGGAGTACACACGATCAGAGCTACAAATCGTACTAGACTTGTTTCTATGCCTACAGAACTACAGAACTACTGCAACTTTACTCAATCTCTACAGGTATAAATAAGTATGTTGACTCATTGCTTTACTGTGCGTAGTTTGCTACATGGTGTAGATCCCCAGCTGTTCTATAGCAACGTCTTCATCATCAAGGGGGCCATCACAACACAACCTCATGCACCTCAATGTCATCTGTAGTCTCACAAGGTAGTGTTCTACAGAACCATGGCAACCCACTAGTACAGCAGCAGTTACTTCCTGCAACACACCCCTTACCATCCCACAAGGGGTCACTGGTATACCACTGATGTTCCCAATGGCCAGTGTTTCCAGATTCACAATGATAGTGATTATATATGAAAGCAGGAGGAGCTGGCCCCGGAGCAGCTGCACATGGACAATGGCAGCAGCCGTCCTCACGATCTTCAGAGAGCCCGGCTGCATATGTCCAAATATGTTTTCTAGGATGTCCATGAGTGATGGACAGACCGTCCGCATAAGCATCCTCAATACCTACACCTCTTCTTGCAAAAGCATCTGGTGTGCGATTAGCATACCCAATGGCCCTCCCACACACTCTGGTGTAGGGAATACCACATGTGGAATACGTGACTGAGGAACATCCAGTGGACACAGACCTGGCACACATTCATTTTGGAGAAGTGATTGTTCTGAGTGGAGAAGGACAGGTATCATCTGGATCGGTCATATCAATGTGAGCCACTCTCATCCATCCTCCTCTGATCCCACAGTGTGTGTCTTCCATGTTGCAGTAGACTCTTTTTATGATAATGTTCCCATCTATTTCTCCCTTGAGCCAGTAGTATCCTGAAGTAGCATTGTGTTGATAACAGAGGAAGATAGCCCTACATGAAGAAGCAGGTTTATCTTGAGTCATTCCGATTCCCTGACATTCATTGTCTTCACTAACTGTTTGATTGGGAAAAACTGTCAGCAGTGAGTTGATGTAGGTCTTCCTTGAGGCAAACATAGTCTACTTGTGATATTGTTGTGTGAGGTCCATGGCCAGGTGGACCGGTCATCTCGGACATAATTGGAAGACTGCATGTTCTGTAGTCCTTGTGTATATATGGACACACACACACACACACACACACACACACACACACATACACATACACATACACACACACACATGCACATGCACATAAATTGTCATTTATTATACATCCAATAGCTTATACATATATAGTGGATTTGTTGTTCATCATTTCACTTGTCATGTGCATATATATATATATATACATAATGATTATTATATTATTGGCTAGTGCATCCCTTGTGACAGGCCGGGTTGAAATCATGCAGGTATCATGCAGGTATCATGCGGGTATCATGTAGGTATCATGTGGGTATCATGTGGGTATCATGTGGGTATCATGTGGGTATCATGTAGGTATCATGTGGGTATCATGGGGGTATCATGTGGGTATCATGTGGGTATCATGTAGATATAAGTACCTAGAGTCACCATGTTGGTATTGAGCAACTTGTAACTTCAATGAGAGAAGCCATACAAAATGTTATTGATGCTGTTCAATGAATTGTGTTAGGTTGTCAGTTTTTGAAAC
The DNA here is from genome assembly GCA_963170055.1 of Halisarca cf. caerulea. Classification (NCBI taxonomy): domain Eukaryota; kingdom Metazoa; phylum Porifera; class Demospongiae; order Chondrillida; family Halisarcidae; genus Halisarca; species Halisarca cf. caerulea. The sequence continues at coordinate 1,031,052 of CAUJGJ010000185.1, read as the reverse complement.
AGGCAGTGTCAATACAGGCAATTGCAAGTTACAGGGCCCATCAACTAGTATTGCTATTTCATGTTGACAATGTATCCAAATGTCAAAGGAATTCCCATGCAACATGTACATTAGCAACACTAATCTTACAGTCAGTGAGTTTGCTCTGATCTTGTAAGAGGACGGTCTTCGTGGCTACGTTAGAAGTAGCAGACTACCGATCAGTTCCATTGATACGTTGCACATTCAATATTATCCATGTCTTGTGCTTATGATGCTGTTCTACATGTACATGTGCACAACTGCAAGCCCTGCATGGAATGCAGTCGACAGTTGCTGATGATACTGAACTTGAAGTAAACTGTGCATAGGGTGTCCCTGAAGTTAATTCTGGAAAGTCGGCACATATGTTATCTTTGGACAGATAAGACATGTCGCAATTGCAAATTTTTCATTATGCAAGCATTTATTCAATTGTGCAATGTTTTGTCCACTTGCGCTTCTTCAGATATAAAGAATAGACTGAAAACTAATAACAAGCTAGTTTTCATGCAGTTTATTGTGCGTGCCTGAAGAAGCCCAAGTGGGCGAAATGTAGTACAATTGAATAAATGTTTGATGACCAAATTGTGACATGTGTTATCTCTCCAAAGATAAAGCACATCCAAATCAATCTAGCATGTCAAAGAATTTCTACAACCATATTATCCTCCATCAGTGACACTTGGGTGCCAAGCACCCATACCAAAAAAGCACATAATATTATAGTCCTGTATGTATCTGTATTTGGCTCAACCCTTCCAACTTCTGATATATAATATTGTAATACTTATTTTGTACATATATAATACACATTATGCATGATCAATTACCAATCATGCCTATAGAGCGACTATAACCAGCTATGCTATAACTGTCTACTAAATATTATATTTCTACAGATACATATAGTATGTTTAACTCATGATCACTGCTTTATAGTTTAATTGCTACATGGTGAAGATCTCCAGCTGTTCTATAGCAATATCTTCATCGCTAGTTGACTGATTACAGCACCATCTGACCTCAATGTCATCTGTAGTCTCACAAGGTAGTGTTCTACAGAACCATGGCAACCCACTAGTAGAGCAGCAGTTACTTCCTGCAACACACCCCTTACCGTCCCACAAGGGGTCATTGGTGTACCATTGAGCCTCCCAATAGCCAGTGTTCCCAGATTCGCAGTGATAATCATTGCCAACGAAGGCAGGAGGATCAGGTCCTGGATGAACTGCACATGGACAGTTGCAATGTTTATTGTTGTGGTCTTCAGAGACCCCAGCTGCGTATGTCCAAATATGTTTTCTAGGTTGTCCATGAGTGATGGATAGACCGTCCACATAAGCACCATTGATGCCATTACGTTTTGAACCAAAAGCATCAGGCGTATAATAAGCATACCCAATAGCCCTCCCACACACTCTGGTGTAGGGAATACCACATGTGGAGTACGTGACTGAGGAACATCCAGTGGACACAGACCTGACACACATTCGTTGCATGTTGCAGTAGACACTTTTTATGATAATGTTCCCATCTATTTCTCCCTTGAGCCAGTAGTATCCCGAAGTAGCATTGTGTTGATAACAGAGGAAGATAGCCCTACATGAAGAAGCAGGTTTATCTTGAGTCATTCCGATTCCTTGACAGTCGTTGTCTTCACTAGCTGTCTGATTGAGAAAACCCTCAGCAGCGAGTTCATGTAGAAGGTTATCCTTGAGGCGAACATAGTCTACATGTGATATTGTTGTGGTAGGTCCAGGTGGACCATCCCGGCCATCTCTCCCCGGAGGTCCTCTACAACAGGGATTACATTGATAGGTTTTGTTGTCCGCGATCTCAATCTGATCCTCATGGTGACCATTTCCATCCACAGGGAGTGTGGCAAAGGAGAAGATGACAAGAGCTCCAGTTATAAGCAGAAAGGACTTCATAGCAGTCTTTTAACAGCAATAATGTTTCCTACACTTGTGTTTAGTGAAATGAAGTGGAATTATTATTTTATATCTTGCACAGATTGATATTCTATGATTGCTCTCATACACAGTACATCATGTAGTTTTATCATGAGAGCAATACACATTGTTCTATATATACGTATCAACACCTATAGCTATCTATAGCCATTAATTGAATTTATACAGTCGTGGTTTGGTGTACTCACACCACCACCAGCTGCATGTCTCCCTAATCCCTTCTCATCCCATCCCATCTCACATTGTACCCACCTCAACATTGACAGTTTCAGTAGCACAAACAGCTGGTCTCACTCACACAACTGCTGGCTACAGTAACACAAACAGTTGGTCTCACTCACAGAACTCCTGGCTACAGTAACACAACAAACATGATGTCACTGGTTCAGGATGATTGTACAGTGTACCGTATATGCACACACAGCATACTACACCTGTCATACAGTGTACCGTATATGCACACACAGTACTACACCTGTCATACAGTGTACTGTACATGCACACACAGTACTACACCTGTCATGCAGTGTACTGTACATGCACACACAGTACTACACCTGTCATGCAGTGTACTGTACATGCACACACAGTACTACACCTGTCATGCAGTGTACTGTACATGCACACACAGTACTACACCTGTCATGCAGTGTACTGTACATGCACACACAGTACTACACCTGTCATACAGTGTACTGTACATGCACACAGCATACTACACCTGTTATACAGTCAAACTTGGTTCGTGACTAACTGAGGTAGTGCATACTCCTGGATAGTATACGCTTGTTGCCTCTCCCTAGTACGTACCGATTGCATACAATTGTATACAAAAATAACACTGATAGTAAGTACTTACTCAGTAGGTGTTTGATGGTACCTACTAACCAAGTTCCATTGTATTCACATGTACATTCCACACATGTCACACATGTACAGTACGTACCAGATGTGAAGTGTGTTGTCAGGTACGTACTTTTATTTGCCATTGCATGTACAAGCACATGCAAACACCAGCACACACATGCACACTTCAATTAGGGACTTCCCCAAAACCCCTAACTGGCCTTCTTTCACCTCTAGCATAATGTGCCGACCTTCCATGGCCTGCAAGCAGTCACCATGCAGCATTGCCTTCACTGAACAGAGAATGAAGTAGTGCACAGACAGGGTTAATTTTATTTGGGGTCAATTTTTTTGGGGGGGGACCTTCACATCTGTACATATATATGTACACACACACTCACACACACATGCTGAAAGCATGCGTGTGTATTCATATTATAAGTTTTTAATAAATGGATTTATGATCAATTCACAATCATCATCAGTGTAAAAATTCATTCACAAAATTAAAGGCTGTATAATTTTATTTGGGGGAACCTTTCAGCTTAGGGGAGAACCATACAGGTCCTCCCCTCCCCCAGGAAAAAGCCCTGCATGCTACATGTCATGTAGTGGAAACTCTTGTGACAAACTCTCCAAATAGCAGATCAGAAACCTCTCTATAACAGACTGATTGTGTGGGTTCGGATAGGTTGTGGAGAATGTGCAAAATAGCCTCTGAATAGTGGAGCAAAGCTTTCTTCAGGCAATAAAGTGTCCTCTATAGAGCTCGAGAGTTCCAATGTACATGTTGCGGTACAGCTACAGTGTACAGGACTGCATTTTCTTGCATAATCCACGCATGCAGTATAATCAGAGAGTGTACTTTACCAATACAGTTTCTTCCTTAATTAAACCTTATCTGCCCCATATCTGTGGCTGTACACAGCCTGGCCTTGTGGCCTTGTATCTTCCTATGCACTGTGTACACCGATCGTGAGTATATATAGCACATTGTGTTCAGGGACCATGCATGCATGTGCTGGCCATTCACTCTGACAGATCATCACCCTACAGTGTGCATTGCCAATCTACACCCACGGCCTTAATTGCTCAGTAACATGTACTGCTTCTACTAGGCATGCATCACATCCGTACCCTCCACAGTATCACCATCTGCTAGTGATCAGTGCACGGTTTATGTATGTGTGGTTCATGCTCACATTAACAAGAGTAGCACAGCAGAACCCATTGGTATAACAAGTGGAGGGAGTACGTATGCATGACCAGAGCTACAAATTATATATATACTAGATCTATAGAGTTGTTTCTATACCTACAGAACTACTGCAGCTCTACTAGTTTTCTGCAGATAAGTTTAATTTCTCTGACTCACTGTACGTTTTAGTTTGCTACATGGTGTAGATCTCCAGCTGTTCTATAGCAATGTCTTCATCGCTGGGTGGGCTATCACAGCACAACCTCACCTCAATGTCATCCGTAGTCTCACAAGGTAGTGTTCTACAAAACCATGGCAACCCACTAGTAGAGCAGCAGTTATTTCCTGCAACACACCCCTTACCGTCCCACAAGGGGTCATCGGTGTACCATTGAGCCTCCCAACCGCCAGTGTTCCCTGATTCACAGTGATAGTCATGACCAACAAACGAAGGAGGATCAGGTCCTGGATGAACTGCACATGGACAGTTATAGTCCTTGTTATTGTGATCTTCAGAGAGCCCGGCTGCATATGTCCAAATATGTTTTCTAGGATGACCATGAGTGATGGATAGACCTTCCACATAAGCACCATTGATACCATTACCTTTTGGTTGAAAACCATTAGGTGAATAATAAGCATACCCAATAGCCCTCCCACACACTCTGGTGTAGGGAATACCACATGTGGAGTACGTGACTGAGGAACATCCAGTGGACACAGACTTGGCACACATTCGTTTGGAGAAGTGATTGTTCTGAGTGGAGAATGACAGATATCATCTAAATCGGTCATATCAATGTGGGCCACTCTCATCCATCCTCCTCTAATCCCACAGCGTGTGTCTTCCATGTTGCAGTAGACTCTTTTTATGATAATGTTCCCATCTATTTCTCCCTTGATCCAGTAGTATCCTGAAGTAGCATTGTGCTGATAACAGAAGAAGATAGCCCTACACGAAGAAGCAGGTTTATCTTGAGTCTTTCCATTCCCTGGGCAGTCGTTGCCTTTAATAGCAGTCTCATTTGCAGTGACTTCAGCAGTGAATTGTTGTTTAACATCCTTTGTAAGGTCTTCCTTGAGGTGAACATAGTCTACATGTGATATTGTTGTGGGAGGTCCAGGTGGACCATCCCGGCCATCTCTCCCCGGAGGTCCTCTACAACAGGGATTACATTGATAGGTTTTGTTGTCAGCGATCTCAATCTGATCCTCATGGTGACCTTTTCCATCCACAGGGAGCGTAACAAAGGAGAAGATGACAAGAGCTCCAGTTATAAGCAGAAAGGACTTCATAGCAGTCTTTTAACAGCTATACTGTTTCCTACACCGGTGAAATGTGAAATGAAGTGAAATCACTAATTTTCTTTTATATCTTGTGCAGATCTGAATACCCTATGAATATTCTTATTTTATACACAGTAGCAGCAGTCGTGGTTTGGTACACATGCACCACTAGCAGCTGCATGTTGACAGCTAAATTATTCAGTAACACAAACAGATGATGTCGTGCACTCACAGAACTTCTGGTGATGTCACTCACTGAACTGCTCTCAGTCACAGAACTGCAGCTGCTGGCTACAGTAACACAAACAGTTGGTCTCACTCACAGAACTGCTGGCTACAGTAATCCAAGCAGTTGGTCTCACTCACAGAACTGCTGGCTACAGTAACACAAACAGTTGGTCTCACTCACAGAACTGCTGGCTACAGTAACACAAACAGTTGGTCTCACTCACAGAACTGCTGGCTACAGTAACACAAACAGTTGGTCTCACTCACAGAACTGCTGGCTACAGTAACACAAACAGTTGGTCTCACTCACAGAACTGCTGGCTACAGTAACACAAACAGTTGGTCTCACTCACAGAACTGCTGGCTACAGTAACACAAACAGTTGGTCTCACTCACAGAACTGCTGGCTACAGTAACACAAACAGTTGGTCTCACTCACAGAACTGCTGGCTACAGTAACACAAACAGTTGGTCTCACTCACAGAACTGCTGGCCACAGTACCACAAACAGTTGGTCTCACTCACAGAACTGCTGGCCACAGTAACCCTGCAAACATCACCTCCCTAGATTGGATCATACGACTTGTAAATTAAAGGAAGAACATGCATGCAGATCGAGGCAAATGGAGGCAACTTTCTAGTGTTTGCATACAGTATCACCCAAAACATCAGAGACATGCAATATAATTGGAAGTCTGGTTGACCTGTAGTCCTTGTGTTTACAGTATATGTGTACACATGCATGCATACACGCACACACACACACACACACACATGCATGCACGCACACACGCACACATACACACACATGCGTGCTCTTGCACATGCACATACATAGATCCACACGCACACACGGATGCAAACACAAGCCTAAATTGTATACAGGATGGTAGAATTAGTGTGTGTACCTGTCAACGTCATCATCGGATCCACCCACACATGTACACACACATATAGAAGAATCTGATTATAATCAGATTGCCAACCTCTTCAACTTTCATTTCATTTTGATGCACAAAATTTTATAAAGAAATACAGTAATATGCGATAATATAGTGCATAAATTTAAGGGTAATTAGTAAGAGAATAATAATTAAGTTCATGCTGTACCCAGAATGAGGTAAACAAACACATTAGGTCTTATTATCTACTGTACATCTTAAGAGTCCAATTGCAGCTTATTGATTTCTTCCAAAAGTGACTTTTCTCCTTTGATCTTTTCAAC
>CAUJGJ010000185.1:1014274-1016774 GCA_963170055.1 Halisarca cf. caerulea | reverse complement strand
GTGTGTGTGTGTGCGTGTGCACGCGTGTGTGTGTGTGTGTGTGTGTGTGTGTGTGTGTGTGTGTGTGTGTGTGTGCACGCGTGTGTGTGTGTGCAAGTAAGATGAATAACTTATGAACACATACTTCCAGCTGGTGAAAAGAGGTTGACGTACATATAAACACCTCCATAGCGCTAAATTGCTGTGGGCTATCAGTGCGTCTGTGGTTACAACACAACCGAACAGGAGTTATACCTATAACCATTATCCCAATATAACTACACTATCCCTATAACAGAAGTTAATGATGCGACAGAAATATATTATTCTTTTGTGACAACATAATGAGAAAATTAACTACTAAAAGAAGTATTAAAATTGAGGAAGCAACAACTATCTGTACACGCTGACATGCTTGAAAAAGTCGTTGCAAAATTCTACCTATAAACCGAGCTGCGGTAGATTGTGGAAATTCATTTTACTTTCGTACAACGAAGCTTACACATACATTAATATCAATGACGTAGATAGCCATAATTAAAATACAGAATAATCAACATCAATACATACTGACCGCCGAGCAAAGTGGAGGGCTCCGTCTTCGCGGCCATTTTCGGCAGTTTCATTCACGTGACTTAAACGTGCATAGCGGTTATGAAGTCATCATTTATCATCATCCAATACTGTCTATTATGTACACAGCATTTAGAAAGCACGTTTATTCAACCGATATACATGGAACATGGGTGGCATAAGCGATGAAATTCAGAAATGAAATGAAAATAAGAGCACTGTCACACGTAATTAAAAAGTTGTTCACAATATTCTTAGTGATTCATGTACAATTTCAAAGAGATTGGAATAAGGTCCATATCGAGCTGCCACGTCATAGGCAGTTTCGTTAGCAGCATTCTTCAACGTTGCATCAATGTCATGACGGTGAAGAAGAAGTTCTAATGTTGCTCGTCCCCTCTCATTGGTTGCCGCTAGGTGCAGTGGAGTTTGCCCGCCATTTGTCCCAGCATTCACTTTGGCACCATTTTGAAGTAGCAACGACGCTACGGCGACCTTGTTCCACTTGCACGCGCAGTGAAGCGGTTGCCAGCCGTCTTCTGTTCCGCTGAGTACGTTTGCACCCGAGGAAAGAAGGAGCTTCACTACGTCCACATGCCCGTTGTACGACGCCCTATGAAGCGCCGTGTAGCCGTCATCATCCTTAAAGCCAAGTATTTCTTCCCCAAAACGTTCAAGTATTGTCTTTACAGCTTCTGTACTTCCTTTTTGTGCGGCTGTTAAGAAATGAGGACCACACATGGCTATGGTAGCATTGGGAGAGACTAGGTCTGAATGGATGACCAATGTCTCTTTTTCATCTTCTTTCCCTTCGTTCCAAAATTCAGAATTGATGCCTGCCATCGTGTCGAAGGCCTCCGTATCGTACGGAAAAGACTCCGTTTCTGAACTCATCGATTGCTGTACAGCGGCCATTTTAGTCACGTGACTACCACCTGTTTCCATCCCTAGCAGCACAAGCCAGTGCTGAACTCATGGATACTAGTACTGAAAGAACAGGTGCCTATGAGCATATACACTATACGCAAATTTTCTCAAAAATCATTACGAGACAGAATAAGAAAAATACCTACAGCTAGGCCTATTTACTATAAATAAAATTAATGGAGAAAATAATAGAATCTAACAATATTACATAGTACCATTGGAACTTTTGTTTGCTTTGGTTTAGGAGCAAAGTTATATTTTACTTTCTAAAACCATTTGGATTCTTGCTCTGCCAATTCCATGCGTCCCTGCAGAACTCATCTATTCCGTGTTTCGCCTTCCAGTTCAGCTCTTTCTCGGCAAGTGAGGGGTCAGCAAACAACACAGCAACGTCTCCGGGTCTGCGGGCTGCTATCTTGTAAGGAATCTTCTTCCCCGAAGCCTTCTCCACTCCTCTCACTATCTCGAAAACACTGTAACCTTTTCCAGATCCTAAATTGTATACCTTTAAACCACACGACTCTTCCACCTTCTTCAGAGCGGCAACATGGCCAGATGCAAGATCTTCAATATGGATGTAGTCTCGTACTCCAGTTCCATCTGGTGTATCGTAATCATTTCCATACACTGTCAGTTCCTGTCTGCGTCCAACCGCAACCTGTGACACGTACGGCATCAGGTTGTTGGGGATCCCCTGGGGATCTTCCCCAATTTCTCCAGATTCATGAGCGCCCACCGGATTGAAATACCTCAACAGAATTACATTCCAATCATTTCCTGTTTTCTTCTCAGCTGCCCAAACATCTTTGAGTATTTCTTCCACAAAGTACTTTGTGCGGCCGTAAGTGTTGGAGCACTGGCCGGTAGGGTGATCCTCGGTGACTGGGAGCTCAGACGGGGTGCCATAAACAGTTGCTGAGGATGAGAATATGATGCTCCTTACACCGCATTCCTTCATAACCTCGAGAAGACAGAGGGTGCCTGTTACATTAACCTTGTAGTAGTCAAGAGGGATCTTCAT
>CAUJGJ010000185.1:996774-1006774 GCA_963170055.1 Halisarca cf. caerulea | reverse complement strand
GTACTCATAAACATGTACTTTCCAAAGTTAAATAAACCTGTCTGCAGCAAACACATACGTACGTATGTAAGTATGTACGTACACATGATTACATCTACACACACACACACACACACACACACACACAAGAATACATACATACGTACCAGTACAAAATACTGTACACACAAAATTACAGTACAATCTTGGATACATGTGTATGCACACACACACACACACACACACACACACACACACACACACACACACACACACACACACACACACACACACACACACACACACACACACACACACACCTATGCACACACACACACACACACACACACACACACACACACACACACACACACACACACACACACACACACACACACACACACACACACACACACACACACACACACACACACACACACACACACACACACACACACTGGTAAACACCTGAATTCCTCTGAGATGGCTCATAGACAGAGATGGTGTCATCGGACAAGAAGAAGAACACAATGAACCTTCTGTCCATGTCTATTGGTTTGGTTGTGTCCAGACAAGCCACAAAGCGAAGGACATTGCTGTCCAGACCATGCCTGAGGGGGGAGGGGTGGGGAGCGGTTAGACAGAGATAGACAGATGTACATACGTACGTATGTATAAGATAGCCTAACTAGTCTTTGATAAAGGAGACAACCCCCCCCCCCACACACACACTATACCTGTCCTTCTCCATAAACTTAATAAAGTCCCTCTTTGGTGGTTTTGGGATGAGGTTGAGACAGTTGGCTAGAGAGTCCTCTTGTGAGCCAATCTGGAAGCCTTCGTAAGGGGGAACCTCATAAGGTAATTCAGGTACCTGAGGTTCGGGGACGTCTACTGGGGTGAAGTTCTCTGTCAGGAGGAAGGGAAAGGAGTCACTCAGCAGACCAGGAACGCACGCACATGTACACACACACACATGCACACATACACACACACACACACACACACACACACACACACACACACACACACACACACACACATACACACACACACACACACACACACACACACACACACACACAACCAGAATAATATGCACTTACCAATTCCATATTTGGTTCTGTAATATTCCTTTGTGAAATCATCACAGTCATAGAGGAGGAGTTTACGCCCCCACACATTGACCACTCCTCCAAGTGTGAGATCCGAGTCATGATAGTACTCTGCATGCACCTCTCCGGTCTATTGGAGGGCATACTCAAGAATGTACATACGTACATGTATTACGTTTGATTGCATGCACTTGACATACGCATGTACGTATGTATTAGTGTTGCCACGATACTCGCGATATATCGTGTATCACGATATTTCTACAGACGATACGATACACTGACCATACTACATGTCATGATACTGGTACCAATCTCTAGTAGGCTATCCTGAGGTTGGTGCTTTTGACCTGCAGCACAGCATTGTGGTTTCATAGTCCCCACACCTCACACCCACAGTCAATCAATCAATCAATTGAGTTGTTTGAACATAGCAACAAGGTACAGAATGGTAGTCTAAACTAGTGTCACCATTGCCAGTTTGTATTTGAAACACCAGAAGAGATGTCATGTATTGGAAGGTCTCATGATTTGGACTTGAACAAGTGATCGGCTAATGTTTCTTTCTGATAACTCAGACTCTACCTATTTTGCAATATGCTAATATTGTGATGTATCGTGATGCATGTCTAGATAGCAAATATTATCGTGATACACTTTTAGCAGTATCGTGGCAACACTAGTACGTCGTACATTCAGTAAATTATTGTACGTACGCATAAACACACATACTGGTACACAGACCAGAATGATGGCTTGCCAGTAAACATACCTTCAGTGAGTCGAGGATGTACCTTCCTCCGTGCCCCATAGGACCAAACACGTTGAGCACAGTTCTCTTAGTGTCCACTCCAGGTTGGTTCATGGGGGACACGTCCTGCAAAGGGTTAGGGTGTGGGCAATGCTGGTAGTAGTGGCATACTGTACATACAGTACATATGTACGTACGTACGTACATAGCCCTACAAACATGCACATACTGTATATCTCTACGCATGTACGTACGTATGCATGCATGTATAATGCATAACACAGAAAAATCAATGTTTTAGCCAGCAGCCAAAAAAAGGGGGGAGACGGGGCCTACAGTCTATCATGTAAGTGATCAATGTGGAATAGTGATGTGCATTGTAGCTATGGTGAGGCTCCGTAGCTACTTTTACTGAGCTCACTAGTCTTCTAAGCAAGTGTAAACAATTACTAATATTTACACCCAATCTAATTTCCTGTCACCATAGACACACTGTTATGTCTATGATCTCACAGTCCTGATTCTAACAAGGGTGCATAGTTTAAATAGGAGGGTGCACAGCTTCCAAAGGAGGGCGGATAGCTTATAAAAGAGGGCGCATACATTGTATGGGAGGGCGGTCCCGCCCTCCTATGATGCTTTGGCTAAAACACTGAAAATGCATATGTACGTACATAGACCTGCACCGTTTGTGTGTACATACGTAGGTACGTACGTACACGCAACCACACACACACACACACACACACACACACACACACACACATGTACATATGTACATATGTACAGTGAAACTCTGTTAACACAAACTCACTTAATGTGAGGTTTTGGTTAACATGAAAATGGCAAATGGCCCCTTCAATGCTCCTAGTATTCCCAAGTGTTCTGATAACACGAACACTTTTCATCAATCCCTTGAGTTTCATATTAAGTGGGTTCCACTGTACGTATGTACACACATACGTACATACGTACGCACATACATACACATGTACGCATGTACTGTATTTCACTGGGTATAAGTTGTAGCTTTGATGCCTAAATTTTACTGGCAAAATGTGGGGTGTGACTTATGCTCTGAATAGCTCATCACAGCTGTTGAAATTACAATGGCTGTTCAAAACCAAGGTGCGACTTATACTCTGTAAAATACGGTACGTATGTACCTTCATAAGGCGAGCCCTCCTGAGGAAGACAGGGATGGCATCACGTCCTGAGTTCTCTGGAATCTTCTCCAAAACTTCAACAGTGTCATCAGCCAGGAAGTAGTGGAGAACCATGTGTCTTGGGTCACCAAACATACTGTGTTGGGGTGGATTCGGTACAACAGTACATACTGCATATACGTACGTACGTACATACATGTATACACACGTAATAAGGAGGTACACACACACACACACACACACACACACACACACACACACACACACACACACACACACACACACACACACACACACACACACACACACACACACACACACACACTAAAATTATGATTTCAAACCAACGCATTGAACTTAGCATGTTAGAATACTGTACGTATATTCCCAATTGAGAGCTAGTCTTGCGTTGTCCAGACCACTTCTCGTCTCCATATTTTTGTGCTGATGTCATTGGGTTGTCAGCATAAAACATATGGAGATGAGAAGACGACTGGGCAACGCGAGACAATCAAGAACATACATATTTATAGGAGACAGCACAGGTGAACTGGACTCACTTGTCTCTGTCATCCCAGACACAGTAGAACCTGAGTACCTGTTTGTCATGGTCCAGGAACTGTCTGAGGGTGTCCAGTTTCTCATATGGTCTCAGAGGCTGCATCGCTTCCAGCATCTGAGAACAGAAACCAAAACAGGAATTGGTGCAAATATTTATGTACACATGCACGTACATATGTATGCACCAATATACGTACATACGCACATATGTATGTATGTATATATGTATAATTATAAATTATATACACATACGTATGTATGTAAACACAACTATATACGTATTAGTACATACACATGAAGTGCATACACGGATAGTATGTTAGTACACATTGATAGTGTAATAGATACGTATCCACTGTGTGCATGTATACACATATGTACGTACGTACGTCTACTGCAATATATCGTAAAACAAGTAAAATTTGAGGACCAAAAGCTTTGCCGATTTCAATTAAAAAACACAAATACAAAAGGGTGACTTTTAAACTATGTAGCATTGGGAGTGTCGTCCGATCACAAAGTTAAATGATTCTACAATTTTCCGTGTTTTAGGCAACACAAAACAAAATGTAATGTGATGTGAGCACCACACGTGAGTGATACCAATGTGGATGCCATATTGAACCACCCAGCCCACTCACAGACTGTCTGTCCATGGTGAAGGGGTCGGCCGGGATGGTGTCCTCATCATTCACCCGGACTCCAAGCTTCCTCAGAAAGTTCTTTGTGAACTGATCGCAACCCTGGAGGGAGAGACACAGGTGGAGGGACACTCACAGACAATGAGGGGCTGATCATGAAGGACCCAGATGTTACATGCAAAAGTACTATACAGACTATTGTTACAAGACAGTTGGGCACTATTTTAAATACATGGGAGGACCACACACCCCTCCTCCGGTTCCTACATCTATGAGAGTTATGCACTATGCACATGCACACAGACGAGACCATATTATGTAGTCATACAATGTGAAGGTGTACTTGACACTGATATGTTTAGGTGCACACATGTACGTATGTATGTACATACATATGTACGTACAGTATGTACATACGTACATAGTAGCAAACACAGAACATTGTGTGACATGTGTGCACTGCATCAGTACAATAGGTGCACACACATACGTACATATGTACAGCACAATAGGTGCATATACGTACATTGTATGTACAGGATGTACAGGATGTACAGGACGTACAGGACGTACAGGATGTACAGGACGTACAGGATGTACAGGACGTACCAGACGTACGTACATACGTATGTATTTACGTATTAGCAAACAAAGAGTAACATGTGTGCATGTCTGCACAGTGAACTGACTGTTATCTTGAATGTCTTTGAGTAGAAGGTGACCTCGTTCCCAATGTTGAAGTGGTCTACAGTGTAGAACTTGTCATCGTTGGGGGGAGGGAGAGGAATGCGGTGTCTTCGAATCAGTGTACCTGCGAATGTACGTAAGTACATATGTAAGGACATAGAGTAACTATACAAACAGGACAAGCTTGAAAGTAAATGAGGATGGACAGGTGGATGGATGGGTTGATGGATGGATGGATGGATAGATGGACAGATGGACAGACAATGTGTGTACAATAGGGTTATACATACGTACAGTGTGTGTGTGTGTGTGTGTGTGTGTGTGTGTGTGTGTGTGTGTGTGTGTGTGTGTGTGTGTGTGTGTGTGTGTGTGTGTATGCATGTGATTGTGCTCGCAGTGTGTGTATCATATGTATGTACACACAGGATTTCCAGGCTAACCAACCCTGAGGTATTCCACTGTTCTCCATCTTCTGCTCAATAACTTGAATACTGTCATCCTCCAAGTAGAAATAAACAACACACTTCCTTATACGGTACTCCTCGTTAGCTTTCTCGTGAACAACCTCTTGATAGTAGGCGGAGAAGCTTAAGACCTTTAGTCATGAAAGGGGAGGGGCAAAACAGTACAATATTTGTTGATGTGTAGGTATGCATGCAGACAAATAGAAACACACACTCATGCATGCACACATACACACACATGCACACGTACACACACACACACACACACACACACACACATGCACGCTTGCATGCACATGCACACACACACACACACACACACACACACACACACACACACACACACACACACACACACACACACACACACACACACACACACACACACACACACACACACACACACACACACACACACACACACACACACACACACACACACACACACACACACCACATACCTGTCTGTCAAAGGCCAACCAGGCTGGCTTGTCCCCGCCCACTCCTTTAGGATAGACGGAACCTTTCTTCTGCGGAGATTGTCCGGGAAGTGGTTTGCCTCCTAATGTATCGTACAGTATAAGCATTAAATAAGAGCAATACGATCTCAAGAATCAAGGGGTTATGCCATAACATACCGATTCCCGATTTGCCGTCCGTGCACACTGGAACATCCTTGTTGAAATCGAACGCATGCGACTTATGAAACTTGGATTGGCCAACCTGCAAGGAGATGCACAAAGGAGATCCCTAGAATTATCACGCAGGTAGGATACGTTCGTTACGAGAGCATACGTTTCGGTCAAAACTGTTTCCAGGGAGGAAGGGTAGAGCCATTTTGCATCGGCAACCGAGCACGGTTTGTCGCCTTGGCAACGGGACACCACCGTCAAGAATTAACATTATTCATAGCTCCTATCACGTGGTCTCTTGGACAAATCTTTACTTTCTAGCCTGGTTAGTTGAAGTTTTGACTGTTTTGTGAAGCCTACTGTAGCGATGCATCGAAGCAATCCCTGAAATATTTCGCTGTATTATGTGAAATTACGTCCTGCAAGACCATTTGAAGAGTAAACAAATAGTTGGAATGTTGACATATGCTGTCATGTTTTGATGTACACGTGTACCTTTTGGGAGTCCTAGTTGGCGGTAAACTTCGTCATACTACACAACTTTGTTGCTTGATTTCTGTTAGGCCATGTCGAGCGTCCAAAAGTCAGATCTTAGCTCTTCGGGATCCACGTCAATCGGATCAGAAGCCGAGGAGAAGGTGTCTTGCTTTCAGAAGGTGAAGAGATGCGTCCTCAACTTCGGATTCGAGAGTCCTTGTGACCCGAAGAAGTCCTTTCACAGATACCTCATGTTGTTCTTCATGTGCATGTTGAGCTTCGGTGAGTGAGACTGTTTGTGTGTGCATTTGCAAGCACGTACGTACATACATGCAAGTACCTATACTCATGTGCATAAGGTAGAGCAGGGTAAACTTAGTCTCGCATAGACCAGACCACTAATCTCACCTCCATTTTTATATGCTGACGTCACCGGTCGGTGAGGTTTGCCGACCACTGACGTCGGCATATGAAAAGTGGAGACACTGCTAGTGGTCAGATCTTCGCGAGACTACGTAGGTAAAAAGTGGAACGTTTGGGTAACTTGGAATGACGGGGTAAAAGTAGTGTCAGTAGTTGCGTAGGTACAGGTTCAGTTGTTGGTTGGTAATATCTGTGTGAATTGGGAGTTCAGCAGTGGCAAGTATGGTGGGCAGCTTAACCATAGCAGTGGTAAAGGCTCTGTTTCAAGTTGCCCTACTTTGTCCTACGAATGTGTCGTTCATGTGCACTCCTGCTTGTACATGTGTGTAGCCCATGTGCACTGCTGCATGTACATACATGTGTGTCGTCCATGTGCACTGCTGCATGTACATACATGTGTGTCGTCCATGTGCACTGCTGCATGTACATACATGTGTGTCGTCCATGTGCACTGCTGCATGTACATACATGTGTGTAGCCCATGTGCACTGCTGCATGTACATACATGTGTGTCGTCCATGTGCACTGCTGCATGTACATACATGTGTGTCGTCCATGTGCACTGCTGCATGTACATACATGTGTGTCGTCCACATGCACTGCTGCATGTACATACATGTGTGTCGTCCACATGCACTGCTGCATGTACATGTGTGTAGCCCATGTGCACTGCTGCATGTACATGTGTCATTCATGTGCACTGTCCAGTACTGCCTGTGAGTAGCGTGACTGCATGATGTGGACTAATGGGTTGACACAGTTTTGGCTGGGATGTCTAAAAGCTCTGGCAGTACTCCAGATCGAAATTGCTAGTGGGTGGGGAGTACAGCAACTTTGCTAACAGATGAAGTGGAGGGGAGGGGGAAGGGAGGGGAGGGGAGGTGAAGTAGGAGGAGGTGAAGTGGAGGGGAGGAGGAAGGGAAGGGAGGGGAGGTGAAGTAGGAGGAGGTGAAGTGGAGGGGAGGGGGAAGGGAGGGGAGTGAGAGGCAGGTGTATTGCTTCCCATGTAACTTTATTTATGTATGGTCTGTAAACAGATGGTATAACGATCCAGCCACATGCACTCAGGCTGACTGGTTGGTACATTCATGTATGGTCTGTAAGCAGATACTATACCGATCCAGCCACATGCACTCAGACTGACTGGTTGGTGCATGTATACAATGCCAAACCCAAAGGGAAGTACCTTTTTCTGTATTCTCTACAGCCCAATTGCCTATGTCTTCATTATTAATCAAGGAGTGTATTAATTGAAATGTTTTTAACAATTGTGTGTATATTTGCTAATTATTTCATGTAGGAAGTTACTTTGTCTATGACAACCCGGCAGCTCTGCAGAGGAACATGATCAACGACCTCGACATCGACTACTCCACGTTCATGCTGCAGTACTCCCTCTACTCTTGGCCGAATGTGATTCTCTCTCTCCTTGGAGGTTTCCTCATCGATAGGGTCTTTGGTATTAGGTGAGTAAGTGGACATGAAGTAAAGCTAAGATAACCTTTGTACAGGACCACCTGTCTACAGAGGACACTATTATACGTACGTGTCTGTAGGACCACCTGTCTACAGAGGACACTATTATACGTACGTGTCTGTAGTTCACCTCAATAATACTAACACACCTTTATAAGGACCACCTGTACATGGCCGTGGAGTGGTCCTTGTTGACAGGTTCACTGTACAGCCTACAACTATGCTTGTCCCTGGAGTGGTCCTTGTTGACAGGTTCACTGTACAGCCTACAACTATGCTTGTCCCTGGAGTGGTCTTTGTAGACCGGTTTCACTTTATGTATTGAACACTTGTTGATCTCCCGTCATTTGTTTTGGAACATTGTGTTTGCTCAGCAAGCGTGGGGGGTTAGCTGAATCCACGGTGTAGTCTTAACACACAGAGTACATGATATGTAGTGCATGGAAGAGGTTGATAGACAGTGAAGTGATGGGTTGCTGAGAGCTTTCTCTATGCAATGGATTTTCAGGATTACCATCCAATCCTCTCCTGTAGCCCCTATCCCTTCCCTTTCGAGTTGGTTAACCAAATCTTCAACCTCTCCAGTAGCCTTCATCCCTTCTGCATTGGGATGTTAATCAGCTGCATGGAAATGTTAAAATCGGCATAGTTTCAAGAAGCTGCCTGCTTCCTTCTTGGTTCCAGTTTCATCCCCAACTCATCTTCCCTTTCTTCCCTCGTTTTAGGTTAGGGACAGTTGTGTTTAGTGCTTTTGTGTGTGCTGGTCAGGTCGTTTATGCCATTGGATGTCAATTTGGCTCAATTTATGTAATGTTAGCGGGGAGGTTCATCTTCGGGTGAGTTCAGTGCTGCATGTGTTTGGATTGGTGTGTTTTGTATGTACATACATACGTACATACATACAATGGAGTACTTCCTCGTATTATCATTTGAACTTGGAAAGATTTAGGACAGTTGCATTTGTTAAGTACATACGTATGTACCAGGAATATGTAGTAAGTACTCCTGGATAGTGTGTAAGTATGTACTCCTTGCTCTCTCCCTACTGCATGTACAGTGCAGAAAATAACACAGATACTTAGTGCTTTCAGCAGGCCTTGTATACGTACTAACCCAGTTCAACTGTTTTCCTTTTTCTGAAATATTTCACATGTACGTATACAATCGGTCTATAGGAACATACGTACAGTCAGTCTATAGGAACATGTACTGTACGGGGGGGGGGGGGGCTATAGAAACATGTACTGTACGGGGGGGGGGGGGGGGGGGCTATAGGAGCGTATGTTGTGGGGGTATAGGGACATGTACAGTGGTGCAATAGCTTACTCACATCTGCTCACTGTCCCTTGTACACAGGTTGAGCGGGGAGAACTTGGCTGTGTTTGTTTAATTGGTACTCATGCTCTCACCTGCTCACTCTTCTTTGTACACAGGTTGGGAGGGGAGAATTTGGCTGTGGCACAGAATGCATATGTTGTGAGCTGGTTCAAAGGAGCAGAACTGAACATGGTATTTGGACTCCTCCTCAGTGTGTCCCGAGTGGTTAGTTGGCAGTGATGGTTGGCACAGTGCATGTATGGAGATGGTTGGCACAGTGCAGGTATAGAGATGCTATTGATTTATACCAT
>CAUJGJ010000185.1:949274-989274 GCA_963170055.1 Halisarca cf. caerulea | reverse complement strand
CATGACCATCACCTTCAATGTACTTGTTGACCTTTGTTAGTTGTGTGCATGTGTACATACATATCTCCTGACATATCTGGTACCTGTGGGCTGTTTCCCACTGAATGTCACTGAAACTGTTGGTATGCAAAGAATGGTTCTTTCCTTTCGAAATAGTGGCCTGTTTTGATCTTGCTCATGCTTTTGCTTGTCTGGTTTTGTTTGGTTTTGCACGTGTGTGGATATCTTAGTCACATGACTATCACATGACTGTCCCGTGATCCTGTAGGCTTCAATGTGGAAACAGTAGATCACAAAGGAACTGTAATGACCTTCTGGGACTTGGCCGGCCAAGATCGAGTGGTAAGTGGGACAATCTTGTTAATACCAGTCATTTCAAGTGACTGTACTAATAGTGATTGCTATATGTATGTATGTATATGGGTGGGTGGAGGTGGGTGGGGCTGAGGGTGGGGCTAGGGGTGAGATAAGGATGGGGTGGGGGCGAGGATGAGGGCAGGGTGGGGAGGAGGTGGGTAGAATAGTAATCTTGTGTGTACGTAAGTCTGGCTGACTACCTATGTGTCCATGTTCAGCGTGTGAAGGAGATTAATGAGCAGAAGTGTGAGACGCTTTCTATGACTTGAGCTTGATCAGTTTTTCTTTGTGTAAAATGAGGTGGGTGGGACTGGTTGTAGTGTGCAAATTCCTACATCCCACATTTAGAGCTGCAGGATTTAGGAATTTGCACACTGCACTCAGTCCAACTAAACTCTCTCTATCCCTTTGCCTGTCTATCTGTCCAGCCCTAGCCGTGCAGCAAACAACCTTATCTTGTTCCTATGATTTGACAATTGACAAATTTTATCCTTGCGCTGTATTTTCAATTTCTATGTGGTTATGTGTTGTGTGAGGTGAGGATATGCGTTTAGAACAAACTCGTTCTCTCTCCACAACAGCGATCCCTATGGGCCCAGCATTTTGCATCTGTGGATGCTCTCGTGTTCATTGTTGACAGCGTCGATAGAGAGAGGATAAACGAAGCTAAACAGGAGCTGTGGAAGATCCTGAAGGACAGTCGACTGAGGAAAGAAGCTGTTTTATTGGTACTAGCAAACAAGCAGGACTTGAACGGTTCAATGACTTCTGAAGAGGTCCAGAGTGCACTGGATCTACCATCAATTGATGACAGACCTTGGTGTGAGTGTACCACTATGTGTGTGTGTGTGTGTGTGTGTGTGTGTGTGTGTGTGTGTGTGTGTGTGTGTGTGTGTGTGTGTGTGTGTGTGTGTGTGTGTGTGTGTGTGTGTGTTTGGGCGCATGTGTGTGTATGTACGTATGTGTATATGTTTGTACATGCATGTGTGTGTGTGTGTGTGTGTGTGTGTGTGTGTGTGTGTGTGTGTGTGTGTGTGTGTTTGGGCGCATGTGTGTGTATGTACATATGTGTATATGTTTGTACATGCATGTGTGTGTGTGTGTGTCGTGCGTGTGTGTGTATGTGTGTGTGTATGTGTGTGTGTGTGTGTGTGTGTGTGTACGCGTGTGTGTGTGTTGTGTGTGTGTGTGTGTGTGTGTGTGTGTGTGTATGTGTGTGTGTGTGTGTGTGTGTGTGTGTGTGTATGTGTGTGTGTGTGTGTGTGTGTGTGTGTGTGTGTGTGTGTGTGTGTATGCGTGCCTGTGTAGAAGTCCACTTTTACACTTGAGTAGTTGAGTAGTTGATCTTGCCAATGTGACTGGATTAGCTGTGCAATTGTTTTGTTGTACAGTCTGTGTAGGCACCTGTGCGTCAGATGGAAATGGGATGAATTCAGCCCTGGACTGGCTCGGCTATCAATGGAGCAACAAAGCTGCTAAGAGGAATTGAGTGTTGCCATGGCAATGAACACAAATGCTGGCGGGCCTGGCATCTTAGCCCAACCTCTCATAGGTAGCATGAGGTTTTAATGAAAGAATTCTCACAATCAGTAACGTGGTCTTCAGTCTGCATTACTCTGTACTATAGACATGCATTCGTTCGTACATGACATTTTATTTATCCTACACACCTCGTACTGAGCACACCTTGTACGAAGGTCTGAATTGCATACTGTTATGCTATAGGAGTGTATAACTTTATTGGAATGTGGTCATAATTCGGAGGTTATTTGTGTAACTGGGTCTGTGTGTGGACGCTTTATCTCAGAAGTCAAAGCATCTTCCAAGAAGACTTGCACTGACCGAAAATGCAGGTGAAATGTTCGGATAAGTGATCACTTACTGAAAGTGATGTCTTAGGAAATAACTGTTTAGAAACTAAAGCATACACAAATATGTAAGTAGATAAATTGTAGCATAAATGAACAAATGAACAAACATATCCATTCTAAGTTTGTCTGCTTATATTGGCCTATTTCTGCATGCATTAAGTTACTTGGAGTCAGACTGCATGCATGGGTGCAGTGCACATGTGAGTGTATATGTACATGTACAACTTCATAAATGTATACACCCGGGGCTATACAGTAATGCTCTATATATAACAGCATAATATGGGATATAGGAATTTGCCCAGCTATAAACCATGCCTATATGGAGTATGGTAGTTTTATGTGAGAGGCATGCCACTATAGGTGCATGGGATCAATATAATTAATTTGCACATTGTCTATTCTCGTGTAATCATTTATATTATGGTCTAAACTTGTGCCTGTCTATAGCCCTAGGCCTATGTATATGTCCTTATAGCAATATCGACAACTATGTTTGCATTCCTTCCGGATCCCTTGACGACTGACGTTGGGTCTGCGGATAGAGTATCTATGCTAATTGAATGCACAAACCTATTTTTAGCACAGTGAGCGTGACTCACCAGTTCTAAAAATAGCTCAACGTCGTATAAAATGCCCGAACGTTGCAAAAATAATAGTCGAGAAAATCACAGTCATCAAGATGGGAGGTCGGGAATCCAAGCAGAAGAGCTCTCCTGCTAGCAATCAACAGTTAATAGTTCGAGGTGAGCGGTACATGCGGTGATTGTCATCAGTCGCTTGCCCTGCATAGCTGAGCTAGTCTCGCGTAACCAGACCCCACACTACAGCTGAGCCATAGCTAGTACGCACTGTTATATTTTGGTGATTGGTTAACCCTCTACCGTCATCGCCTACAGGTCTAAGTGGAGCAGGTAAAACGTCTGTTTGTGCCAGACTACGTATGGCAGAGTCTCCATACACAAGTGAGTATTTGAGTATATGTACTTTTACCACGCAGTGTTACGGTGTTTATGTGTGTGTGTGTGTGTGTGTGTGTGTGTGTGTGTGTGTGTGTGTGTGTGTGTGTGTGTGTGTGTGTTTACGTGTGTGTGTGTTTACGTGTGTGTGTGTTTACGTGTGTGTGTGTGTGTGTGTGTGTGTGTGTGTGTGTGTGTGTGTGTGTGTGTGTGTGTGTGTGTGTTTACGTGTGTGTGTGTGTGTGTGTGTGTGTGTGTGTGTGTGTGTGTGTGTGTGTTTACGTGTGTGTGTGTGTTTACGTGTGTGTGTTTACGTGTGTGTGTTTACGTGTGTGTGTGTGTGTGTGTGTGTGTGTGTGTGTGTGTGTGTGTGTGTGTGTGTGTGTGCACGTGTGTGTGTGTGTGTGTGCACGTGTGTGTGTGTGTGTGTGTGTGTGTGTGTGTGTGTGTGTGTGTGTGTGTGTGTGTGTGTGTGTGTGTGTGTGTGTGTGTGTGTGTGTGTGTGTGTGTGTGTGTGTGTGTGTGTGTGTGTGTGTGTGTGTGTGTGTGTGTGTGTGTGTGTGTGTGTGTGTGTGTGTGTGTGTGTGTGTGTGGGTGTGTGGGTGTGTGTGTGTGTGTGTGTGTGGGTGTGTGTGTGTGTGTGTGTGTGTGTGTGTGGGTGGGTGGGTGGGTGTGATGTGGAATAGTATAATATTATGTAGACATACCCTACCGCTTGAGTGCACAACCTCTGCAGATTTTAAGGACTACATATTCACACTTGGAGGTCGCATGCCCTTTTACCACATCATCCCAGTCAAGGTCAATGGACGCGTGCATGAGTTTGGACTGTGGGAGATGTTCCTCTCCAAACACAACGTAAGATTTACCTTTGTATTTGTGTTTGATTTACCTTCGCTTGTTACAGTGAGACCTCTGTTGTAATTCGACACACAGTGGGGCTTGAAAAAAGTGTCGCATTAGGAGGTTGTAGGTATTTTTCTCTACTGTATGATTTGTATCTCTGGTAGTTAGTTGGAATTATTGTTTAATTGATTATAAACACACCTACAGTGGGAGCTCCAAGTAAGGGAGACTTTGGGGACAGTGTGAAGTCTGCTTCTTGTGTCCTTGTAGGGAGGTAATCCTATTTTGGAGGTTGGATATGTATTGGAACTATAGGGAAGAATATTTTTGGGCTTTAAACTATGTCCTTTTAGGGTGGAGTGCATTGTGTCCTTAGTTCAGTGAGTCCACCACTTCCCAGGCTAATTTCATCCTTTTTCTCACTTACCAATCCTTTGTGAAGAGAGAGTGTGTAAAGGGTGTGGCAATGGGTGCGGTTGCATGTACTTATGTACATCACGTTTGACCTTTATGCTCTTCTCAGGCTGGTAACTTCATCTCTGGTATAGTGTACTGTGTGGACAGCAGTGACAGAAAGAGCCTGTGTGAGGCTTGCGAGTCTCTCGATGAACTTCTAGAAAGAGTTGATTTAAAGGGTATTCCCCTTCTGGTATTTGCCAACAAGCAGGACATCAATGGAGCAATGACTCCAAAAGAAGTGGAAGATGCACTTCATCTTCATAACATCAAGGACAGACCTTATTGTGAGTTAGCAGAGAACTCCTCTTTGTACAGTTGTGATTGTAGGCTATAGTACTCTTCCTGTTTTCCTCACAGGTGTTGAAGGATGTAGTGCAGTGAGTGGGGAGGGTCTCACAGAAGGTTTGGAGTGGTTTGTCAAGTACCGCAATACAGCTAAAAGAGAGTACATGGAAGATCCAGTGAAGGAGACATTGGAAGATGGCAAGGCTGTTCTAAAGTCAGGTCACTCCTGGTTATCATCTTTCTTCACCAAGCAGTTAGTCAAGACATAACAGTTATGTGTTTTATGAACTTTGCATGACATTGTGTTTGCCGTAAAACAATTATAATTGTGATTTTTTAATTGTATATGTCTGTGAAAATTGATTACCTGTATTCTATGTCTATTATAAGCATTATTTGCAATTTTCTATTCACAAAAAATGTACATTTGTTGCGATCAACCTGACAAGTAGGACCACACGACGTGAGTGCAGATAGAGATTGAGAGATACAAATGACATATGCTGCTATAGAAGTAGCTGGTCCACTGAATGTCATGAGACTGATCACGATCATGCAGCTGAAAGTACAACTCCTCTGCAGGCTGGATCGAGTGACTGCATCCCATGTTGTGCATATAGATATAGTCTGATGGAGCCTGACTGAATTCCTCCATTTACAGGAGGAATTTGGTCTGGCCACGTCAGACTATGTCGTGCATGCGGCGGTATGTGTGTATGATGGCAACACGCCTCACGCATTATCTTCTGCAACGCGTCACGTAAGGGGCAGATCCCATCATCCTAACATCTACTACCATCATCTGAATGATAAGATGGCTGACAAAAGAGGCAGGAAGATTAAAGCCCAGTCCAGCAACCGCAGAGGAATCCATGATCCCATATAGAACACTATTTTCGCATAGCCCAAACCACACTTGCTTCTTTTTATTATTAAAGAAAAGAAGAGAGTACAAGAGAAGAATCATCGACGTTGAACATGGTACCTTCTGTCCAATTGTCCTATCAACAAGTGATGGATGGGGTCCAAGTGCATCAATTGCCTTCAAATTAAAGATTAGCCAATCTCATTTCCATTGAAAGGAATGAGTCTTATCACCAGGTCATGAGATTCATCAGATTGAAGATTTCATTCTCATTGGTTCACTCTACACACGTGTTTAAAGAGAGGCTCCCAACTGATCAGCAATTTCACAGGCCAGTGTTGAACAACAATCCATTGGGACTCATTTCCAGTGAGGCACAGATTCAAGAGTAATGCCATTTAATGAATTTATTAATTGACTACTTTTTAGAATGACATACTATTTATTTCTATTTTGAACGTTATTGTGTATTTGCTATATGCTGTTGTTGCGTAATCACCAGACCACCTTCCCGCTACAAAATGACGTCAGCACAATAACAAGCGATTCGAGTTTAAAAACTCGTCACAGTGGGCCGCCTACGGCCCTGGAAACTCGAATCGCTTGGAAATCGTCGTTATTGACTAAAATAATACTACTAAGAACTCTTCTGGTCAAAAAGACTCTTCGCTAATAAAAGCAGGAGCAGACGAATGAATTTCACCGAAATATAGCCAAAAGATTACGTACCGACTTCGCGTCCGCCATGTTGTTGACATATACCTATGTATATATATCTATATATTGACATCGTTATGGACGTTCCGGACACTTCCGGTGAAAGTAAAAACAATATAGGCGGAAGGCGGCCCAAAAAGGAGCGGGAAGCGTGCGTGGTCTGCCCATGGGCCACCCTCGAGCCTCCATGCACACTGAAGGTCTGGGACGGTGGTACAGCTAGCCGTTTGGAGGATTTTAGACCCTTCGTCCGTGTCTCCATTAGGTTCTAAGGTACCCCGAACTAGGTAGAGGAGGGATTGACCACGAATGATTGAGAGAAATGGCACAATCATTGAAGAACACTGCTAGTTCGGATGCTTCGTCTCTTCCAGGTATATCCATCCGACTTATTCTGAAGTTTAGTAGCGTTTCAGTTGTTCACTGATGGCCAAACCACCAACATACCAAGCTTTGTACTTTTTCTAATCATGTCTCACTTCTTCACCTCTCACAACAGTGAAACCTAACTTACCCATGTGTGCAGTCGTAAGCACGTATCAGTCTTCGGCCGCCTTCTCCCCTGGTATGTATAGTTTAAATCCTGTACATCTGATCTTGCTAAGTAAACACACAGGATAATTTGGAAGGCTTCTTTTCGTTTTGAAGGCGTATTGGCTGATATGCCTTCAGCAAGGAGCATATTGGACCGATATGCCTTAATGTATGAAGGGGGAACCCTGGGATGGCTGGGCAACTTAACTACAATAAAAGTTACAGGTCCTATTTCAAATTACCTTGTGTTCCTAATTAGCCCCCTGTGTCTCTTCTCAGGGTCCACCCAACCCTTCCAACTGGAGCAGTTCATGAAGAAATACAGAAAGAGATTTATGGCTTGTCTGAAGCCTTTCTTTATCAGTGATTTATTAATGACGTATGACGTGGTTCCGAAGGACCTTTACCGCAAGATGGATGAGAAGAAGATTAGCGAAAAGGATTCCAGTGCAAAGTTGTTCCTTCATCTTCGTTCCCATGGTAACTTGGACATGATCCACGACCTCTGTGACATCATGACTGACCAAACAACTTATCCTCTGATGAAGAAGCTCGGAGAGGATATGAAGAAAGACAGTGACCTCCCTCCATCCTGTGACCTACCTCCATCCAGCAAGGTCCCTCCATCCAGTGAGTTACCTGTAGATCTGTTAGCTCTGTGGTTAGAGATGTTGTGTACTCTCTGAGATGATTCAGTCATGAAAGGTCACTTGATTGTGACTAGTTCTTTTGTAGGCCGGGGAATATACTAGTCTGTGCAGTGCCCCATTCAGCCCATTCAGCTTATTCATATACCCATTCAGCCTTATGTATGTCCAGCCCTATATTTACTTAGTACGGTACTTTTCATAATAAAACTGGACGACGAATGGTGGTCAAACGGGCGGTTAATCAACAGACGTACACTGTACACTTGCCAGATGTATGCTGTACGGACGATAGGCCAATAATAATTACGTCATTATTGCGAATTGACATCTGTTTGCTGAAATCGGTTTTCCGAACAAGAATGGCTTATTTTAGGAACATAAAGTAGCGAATTTTGTTTCAAGATGCAAAGGCAAAAGCCACAAGCCAATTGCAAAAGCGTCAGCTAGAGAAAAAAACGTGTAGACACAAACAACACCCGTATGTACAGCGGTCAAAGCCCGGCTGGTCACCGTATGTAAACAGTTTGACCACTGTTTGTTGTCCAGTTTTTTGTGAATAGTATGTAATCAATAATATTATGTAGCAGTTACTACACGTCCATGCAGGAGTAGTGCATTTACTGCTCGAGACCCTAGGGCAAGAGTAATAGTTACGATACTCCCAGGACATGGGCGTGTAGTATCTGGCTTATCACCAAATCAATGCTCTGACAATTAAATTCGCAGAACGTATCGTGGACTAGCTGTTCGAGTATTTATCTGCTTTGAATATCTTCAAAGTCAATGTGATAACTACGGTAGGGATAAAAAAAATTGACATACAATCTGTATTACTTTTGTATTACCAATGCATTACTGTTGGTGATAACAAAGTAAAACGATTGCGTATAGTGACTGTGCATACTACATACGCCTAGCGCGTAATATGAAATAATGTACGCTATATATAAACTTTACAAGGTTGTTAGACTTATTTCAATCATGGAATAAGAATGATAATAAAAGAAACAATGAAACTGATCGTTTGTTGCAAAAGTGTTAGAGTTCGTTGGTATTTTGAGCCTCTAAAACCAACGCATGGCTTTATCAGATGGCACTTCTTCAAAATCAAAACGCTCACACCCCTTAACCAAACTAGCAAAATCATTTGTTCTTCTAAACAAATTGAAAACAATCTTTAAATCTGCTGTACAGTACGTGTTTCGAAGCTAGACTCTATGTACTGCGCAACACTAAGCGAACGAACGTACCTGCCTTCTCCACGGATTCCCATAAGGTCTCACTTGAACTCTTCGTAGCAATAAACGAATTCTGGTTAATAGCGAAGCTTTCTTCCACTGAACATCGCCTTTATCGAACGATATTGCCAAGTGCGCGCTCGATTTGCTTTCTCTTTACATGAATGATTGCGCAAGTTTACAATTGGGTCTTGCAATCTGCGATTTGATTGGTCAAATCTAACTGTGCTCGGATTAGTCGAAATCACTAATTCCAAATCACGATCACCAATGCGTATTACTATGTAATAAACGTAAAGCATGTGTAATACATTTGGTAGTCACTTCGCAATACGATAGTAATACAATCACAAAATGTTAATTTTTTTCTGATCCCTACCGTATTGATGTAGAAGTACCTTAACAAACCAAACTCCATAGAAAGGTGCACCCAGATTAGACTAAGTGTGTTTAGTAGGAGCTTATCAGAGAATCTACAAGTAGGTCGCACTGGCCACCATTGATCGTTTTATGAACATGTGCAGCATTTTCCACTTTTCAAAGCCTTCTTTTAACGATTGAATAGCATTTGGAGGCGTTTGTGCATTTTGACTAAAAATGTCACGAAACACGATATGTAACATCTCTGACAATAGTCTGGCATTGCCGACCCAATTCTCGCTCGGCCATTTTCGGGGACTGACGTTACCGGGCGAGCGAGAATGGGTCTGGCGCAAAACATAGCTATATTCTTCACAATGGAAACATTAGTTCTGTGTGTATACCATATGTATAATTTACAAGCTTGAGGAAAAGTACTGTACAGGGCTAGTGGCTAGACTAACCAGAACTGAGATGAGCCACCCCTTCTACCTGTGGTCTGGTTTGTACCTATTGCAGGTTGTCCCCCTCAGTCCCAGAGTGTAGTGACATCTACAACTGCTGAACCAACAACAACCTTGTCCAATTCAGGCGATGAGAGGACAGAGAAGTTGAAACAGGTACGTAACACATCCTAAGATGTTAACAATTGACTTGCTACTCCAGTGCATGGCTGTGGTTGTACCTGTGTCCACATGTGGAACATGTCCAAATCTGCCCTGCATGCTAATTAGTTGGAATCCAAGCGAAAATGTTATTCAATGGCTTCTAGTCATGTGACATGTGCATGATAAATCGTGAGGATATAATGTGTACGCATTGAGTTTGTTTTTGCTGCAGCAATCATTTTGCATCTTCTGTACACTTGCGAATGTTCATCCCGATATAATTCGTTCAATCATATTCGTTCTGGGAAGAAGGTTGGCTAAAGCGCGTTAATAATCAGTATTTTAATATCCCCGGAAACAGCAAGACGTTCCAAGATGCCATGCTATTTTCTCTCAATGGGTTTAATTCCAACCCATTGAAGAGAAAAATTACGATAGGCCATTCTATTCTGAAGTAAAACATTTGCTATTTAGATTCAAAAGTAACGTCTACCGCCAGATATTACGCACTTTACTTTGACTCTGATATCCGACGTTAAAGTTCTGCACCCTTTGAATCGTCGTCATAAGTATCCTCCTTCTGTTGCAAATGTCCTGACTCCTTTAAAATGTATTTCGTTCGGCGTATCATTCATTGCCATGCTCGTCGTGTCTTCTGACCGAATTTAGTCCTCACGTCCACTGTAGTACATCACGCGCATGTCATGTGACAAAATGGCCTCAGCGACTCATTCGTTAACGTGTATCTTTAATGGCCGGGAGCCAAAAGGTTAGGGCTGATTGCCTAGTCTTTTTAGATTTTTCGAGGTCTTTTTAGATTTTTCGATTTATCATACTAGGCAACTTTAGACTTTCCATGTGGGGGATTTTGATTGTTGACTTCCTACAAAAGTTACAAGCCAAAATGTGAGTGTCTGTTGTGTCAATTTATGGTTATCAGTGATTTTCTCAGTAACTGTTTCAAGTACAAAAATCCCCCACATGGAAGTTTTAGATATTGCTATAAGGAACCTACTTACCCTTTTTGGTGTCCATAGCTTTCAATCTCCAGTGGCTCCCAGTGTTATTGTGTCTTTAGATTTGGCGAAGAAAACTGCTTATAACTTCATCTTCACATATGCTATTACTTCGATTTTGGGCTTAAAATGGAGACAATACAACACGCTACACGATGATATTTCTTTCGAAGAGATACAATACACCTATAAGAAATGGGACCAAAAGCGAACCTAAAATTTTTCGCAACCTGAAGACTTACAAGTGCAAATGGACATGTTCCACATGCGCCTGGTGCTGACCTGCACTTCTTCAATGACCCTTATTTCACCTGTGTAAATGGCAGGTGGGGTGTTTCTTCCACATCAGAAATACGAATATTTTATATAATAATATAATGAACCAATCACATGCATGCAGTAATGCAGTGTATGCTGAGATTTTCATTTATTGGGGTTATGAAGGTCATGCAGACTTTGAATTCAAGCCTTCACAAAATCCCCCCACTACTCAGTAGATTGCAAATCATAATATATATATATATATATATATATATATATATAATACAGGGCCGTAAGAATCTATTTGGCAGGTCTGGCAAGCGCGGACCAATATTTTGTGAACCCTTGCAAAAATGAATATTTGAAACTTATAAATTTGCAAGGAAAGTAAGAAATCATGATATATTTTGCATAACAGGGCCTTATACAAGAAAAAATTATGGTAAGAGCAAATCCAACCTTCGTTCTCTTTGATACTAGCTATATCAGTGAATTTGTCCAGTTCCTGAATAGGAACTTCAGTGCAGTCGCCATTTTCAATGAACTCTAGTGCTATAGTTCAGTAGGCTATTTCCGTTTTGTAACAGGCACAGTATGGCTGAATTGTTGTTGTCGTCATCAAGTTTTTTGGTGAAGAAGTTCCATCCTTCCAAGAGCTTTAAATTCCCAAAGTTTTTTTTCGATATATGAAATTGTATAAGCATTGTGTGTATTATTATTAAGGGTAACTCCTTCAGCAGAGCTTGTGTAAATGGGGGACCCAATAAACACCACTATCCTAATGCCTGACCAAAGAATAATAGCTTCCTACGGCCCTGTAATATATATATACAGTCAAACCTCGTTAAGGCGAACATGCATGGTTAACAAGTAATACCGGCTACCACGTACATAATTGAAATTCCCAAGCACAAACCCATACAAGTACAATGCAAAATGGCCGTTTAACACGAACACGCTTAACGCGTACCTTCGGTTATGGCGTACAGATTTCCATTCCCAAGAACACTCTTCCTGTACTTATACCTATGCTTAGCATGTACACCTCGTGATAGCCTATAGATTATTCTAGATAATGGCTAGCAAGCAATCTGCTCTAACCTTGTCTAAGAAATTGGAAATTATAGCAGCTGTAGAGAAGAACGATTGCGAAAAGACCAGAACAAAGACACAAATCGCTCAGGATTTTGGCATACCTAAGACTACTTTGTCCACTATAATAAAGATTAAGGAAAAACCAAGGACACTTTCGAGCAATCAAAGTTCGATCCACAGCGAAAATGTTTAAGGGTAGCAGCACTCGAAAACGTAGAGGAAGCGCTGGTGAGATGGATAGGACAAGCAAGGAGTATGAATGTTCCACTTAGTGGACCAATTCTCTTGGAAAAAGCAGATTCACTGGCACAAAAACTCGGGTGCAGTGATTTTAAATGTAGCTCTGGGTGGCTAGAACGTTTCAAAAGAAGACATGCATGGAATAACATTCCAGAAACAGAATTTTTTAGTTAACTATTGCTATTATTACATATCAGGTGCATAATGTACCCATGGAACCTCTACATAGATTTTGTTAGGATATACTGCTAGATATCATTACATGATATGTAACATGGTGTAGTATACTGATTACATTGGCTTATGTTTAACAAGTACATATTTTGAATGTCCCGTGGTGTACTTGTTAATGAGGTTTGACTGTATATATATATATATATATATATATATATAATGTATCTGTTCATTGTATACTCCAGGCTTATGAAAGATTGGAACAATTCTACACTAGAGATGAAGTAACTGGTGTGAAGTGTAGATATCCACGGAACATTGAGTTCATTAATTTAGCAACTGTTGGACGTAGTTATTGTCAAGCCAAACCTAAAAAGGATGTCACAGAATTTCTCCAGGCAGTCATCCATGGCGTTGATGGGTATTATAAGAATTCAAAGCCCATTGAATATGAAAACATTTTAATTTGTTCTGGCAAAAAATCAGGAAAAAGAGTGGTTATAAATGGACCTCCTGGATGTGGGAAAACTACTCTTGCCCGCAAGCTGTGCAAGGATCTCTATTCAGGAACTTTTCCACACAAGTATCAACTTGTGCTTTTTGCTGAACTGAGACGATTGAGAGTGCACATGTACAAAAGAAGAGATGACATTGACCTTCCGTTCTTACTCCACCACTTGGATCTTCCTGAGCTGTGTCCAGTGATAGAGGAGGAAGCTGGAACTGGAGTCCTTCTAATTCTGGATGGATTTGATGAGGTTGCAGACTGGCTGGGAAAGTCCCCCTTTCTATCCAAACTCTTATCATGCACAGATCGTTACTTCAGCCAATGTGATGTGTTTGTTACCACTCGACCTTCACGATATATTGATCTGACGTCTATGATCGAAACATCATCTCCATTTCACATTGAGATTCTTGGTTTCACAAGTTCCAACATTGTCAGCTATATACAGAGCTACTTCAGAAGTGATGTAGACAAATCACTGAAGGTAATCCACTGTCTGAACACCCTTCCTTTAGTGGGAGGCATATGCCGTATCCCTAGGGTCCTGGAAATAGTGTGCATGGTGCAGGAATACCTCAATGACGATCCCCTTCCAGAGAATCCAGGTGGTATATTCCTGAAGTACATCTGCCACCAGTTGGAAGACTACCTCAGTTGGACACGCCCATCTGACAAGAAGAGGATCCTAAACCTCCTTGAAGTCCCAGAAGACCTTCCAGGATTTTACCAGCTATGTGAGGTGGCATACAAATGCTGTCTCAATCAGCGTCTGATTCTGACAGATGAAGATTTGGGTGGTTTGAAGAACTACGTAGACACTCGTGGTAGCATCTTTAACCTTCTTTTTTCTGAATATGTCCATGATCACTCACCAATTGTGGGTGTCCTCTACCAGTTTGATCACAAGACAGTACAGGAAGCTTTGGGTGCAGTTCACATCGGACATCAGAGCAAAGTAGATCAAGGGAAGATCTGGAGAGAATGGTTCAATACTCCACACATGGCGGAGGTGTGGAAGATGTACTGCAGACTGACCGGACTTGAATATGTTGATTTGGCATCTCTCAGCTTCTCAGTCTTATCAGAGCGAGCCAGAGAAGTGATGGACCAAGATCACCTCTGGGATGACAACATGCTTGTGATGATGTCCCTGTACGAAGCCAACAACAGATTTGTATCGGGCCAAGTTCTCCAAGCAGTCTTCAAGAATGCAATTTGTGCACACATTCAGTTTCCATCCCATTTACAAGTGGTGGCATATGCCATTGAACACCACCCTGCTGTAGAGAGAGCATGTCTGAATTTTAGTCGTTTACATCACTCAGAATGTGGTGAGTCATGGTCACGCTGCATCGATGTGAGTACACATTGCTGTGCTCTGTGCATTCCTGCATAATAATTATTATGTGGGGTATAGGTCTTTGGTCAGGGCCGCCGGAACCACCCGGGCTGCCCGGGCTCTGGCCCTACCACTTTTTGGGCCAGACCCAATATTTTTTGTTGATATGAAAATAGTAAAGTGTCCCATATATTCATTCCTAGATCACAAAATTTCTTCTTGCACACATTGAACAGTCAAAATAAATATAATGCAAGTAAATTCGTTCTGTAGAGCGCTCAAAAATGTTATGTATTCATACAGAACCAAACCGCATGTCGTTTGTAGTTATCGCAGCCATCTTCTTGTTTAACTATTTTGTACATCTTATTATTACGTATGAATGTGTATAATTATACTGTACAAAGGCCAGAAGTTGCGTAGGTAACCGTTCACATTCACAAAAGGAATCATTGCAGTGCTTAAGCGTTCTAAAGTTAACACTGCCGTTGCTAGTTCACTCGGATTGTCCTACTACTGGTAATAACCGAATCAGCCAAGGACAGGAGTGATATAGTCATTCTCTAAGGCAGCTCTAGGAAAATCGTCAGTTGCTCTTTGATCGTTCCAACCGTCGTGGTTTGATCAGTAGAAGTGGTTTCACTGGTTTAATGTAGCTGTGATCAGACCTTATACCAATGATATAATTTGTCCATTTTCAATGTATCTCAGTATTGACTACGTAACAGTAATAATATTAATATTGTTGCTGTCCTGTTGTCAAAAATTAAATTAAATACACTTAATTGTCAATTGATGTGGTAAGGGCAGGGAGGGGCTTTCAGGACGGCATACTGTTTCCGGACACTGGCCATTTGAAATCTATCCGGCTCTAGATGACAAAGATAATTTTAAGTCCAAAGAAATACATAGCATGAATGTACAACCTCTGCACACTTATGTCCACTAATAAATTATCTTCATTGTCTAGAACTACAAAATCATAAAGCATGCAGCTATTGTCCAGGAACACCATGCCCTACGGACACCCCTTGCCTTACCTTACGTACATAGGAATAAGAATTATTATAACGCCGAATATATCTTGTGGCCCTACCAGTTTGAAATTGCTTCCTCCGGCTCTGTTGGTGTATGACCTTTGATGGTTGACTGGTTAGTTTCTGTAAGTGTTTTCTAAAGAAGCATCTGAGGTTTTCTTTGGAAGGATTCTTCTTTTCATATTTCACGGCATAATGAGTATCCTCAAGCATTTGCAACTTAGTTACGTCAGGAAACCTGTATACGTGCTATGGATACCTTTGCGCACAAACATGACTGTTGACATCATTTCTGCCATCGATGCCGCTTTCGTTTTCCATGCTTAAATCATTCCACTATATATAGATAAGGTCACTCACCAGGTATATTGTGCAACATTAGCCACAGTCATGAAGCACTCGCATCCTTTCCCTAGGAGGAGTTAGCGGAAAACTGTTTTGGAGGTAAAAGTCATATTCTAGTCAGGATTCATCTGTACAGCAAATATGGCAGCTATAGGCTTGTACAGGCTATTTTCAAAATTTCTCCATTTCACAAGTATAAGTAGAAAGAAGCCCTCATGCAAGGTCTCTTTCCAGATGACACAAAGACCTATATTGTGAAGAGTCGGCTGCAGTCACTCGCAGCACGCGTCTGTGAACTGCGAACAAAAATTGGCCTGTTTTTATTATAATAAGATTATATATTATGAAGTATGGTAGTGCTCCATATTAGGATTGACACGGAAAGACATGTCTGCCATACATTAGCGCAAATTCGTTTTTACCCAAAAACTAGTGGTATGGAGTATAAATAGCTTTGAAAGTAGATTTTGGTGCATTTTGACACACCAGCTACTAGACAAAGTAGTTTAAAGGTCCACTGTCACGATTTTTTTTTATTTCAAAAATCAATAGTATGCGCTGAGACATGAAGAATGATACCATCTTAGGGGGGCATGATGTACGATGGGGGAGGAATAACGGTGCAAAGTCATCAAAAAACAATTATGTGTGGGTGTTTCCTGCCTTCTGGTTTAAGAAAACAGGATTATCTTGTGATGTCATAAGATCAGAAGTAAGTACAGGTACAAACGGGAGGTAAGAAGAAATCACCGGCAGCCTGACACATTTTTATACTTTCGAAGTTAGTATTTCGTTACTTTTAAAAGTTGGCCAAGCACAGAAATCTGCAAGTGACAAACTGTTAATCCACAATTTTTTGCAACCAAATTCCGTACATTTCCGTGGAAGTCCGAGCGTAGCTAACATTTGACTTGTACCATATCTGCACACACTTATACAACATTACAATGCCTGATTGCTCGGCGAGACATTAACTAATAACATACCAGTGCAGGAGATCAGTGTAGAATATTACGATGAAATGTTCATTTCGTGCTCAGAAAAGCCCCATACCAAAAGAGAATTGACAATTCTGTGTGAGAAACAGGAATTCACAGCCTATTATGCATCACGTAATACCGATTACCTAGCTCATCAACAAAGCCATAGAATGATTGCTTGAGGTGTGAGATTACGAATATAAACAAAACTTTTCTCTGTATTGTGGGCTTTGTGATGAGCATTTCACAGCAGAAATCATTCACCCAGTCATTCCTTTACCTTATACTTGAACATTAGAAAATTGTGAGCATGTCACGTAAGCCAACATTGTTACCTCAAATGGCCTAAAATGTTTGGGAACAATGTAATTATGCAAATTAATACAAACAGTAAAAGGTTAAAGAGCTATCATGAACCACAGCAGTGGCTTATATGTAGGAATGACATGGAAAGAAACATGACTGCCTATACATTAGAGCCAACCGTATTTTCGCTGGAAACTCACTTCCAGTACATTTTGGAGCTCCGAAAACAGCTTATTTGACATCTATGACCATTTTTCGATAGATCTAAGTGTAAAAGAAGCTTCTGGGTGCCGTATATGAACTACATTTTGCAAAGTTTACATAGCGTGAAAGATCATGATTTCGCTTCTTCTTCTGATTTTACTCGTAGAACAGGGTAGAGCTTGCTAGAAGAGGTATTCAAGATTGTTTTGCCACCATTTTAACCAATCATACTCACAGGGGTGCCTTTTTACCTTTAATTTGTTCAATGGAGAAGCTAAACAATCCCAATTTCACCACAAAATTGGTTCTAATCTGCCATTTTAAAAATGGCCAACTCGTATTGGGCTGGCTCGTACTCGTATGTTGCAGTTCTTTTGTGCTAGTTTTCAGTGAAAACATAAAGAAAACGCAGGTCAATAGGCATATTCACTTGTAAGTAGATGTCAATGGAAATAACCCAATATAATTATATCAAAATTTCATGTACAAGACCTATATAATATCTGTATAAAAATGGAAATGGGATGCAGGCATGACTGTCAATTCCAAAAAATACTAAAACAATGTATCGAGGTTTGTCATACTGTATAGCTCTATGCATACTTATGCTACACTGGTGTTTACTTGCTATCAATATTATGTTTGCGTATGACACTTATAGTGGATGACTTGGATAAACTCTGTTTATGGCTATACGGTGTTGCATGACAGCTACTACCTATAACCTATTGTTGACAGGCAAAAAGCATATGGACAAGAACCTTATATAAAACCATTTAAAAATGGAAAAAATGTAGGGATAAAAATTGTCAATCATCAAAAAACCTTATAATAATAATGATAGATTCAGACTTTGGATTATGTTTCCAGTGGTTACCGTCTCCAACACTTGGTGCTATTCAATGGAATGGGTTGCATTCTTCTCTGCACTTTCCGCCTTTTTGGCTTTTGCTGTTGACGCTTCCTCTTCCACGGGTGGTCTGCCAGGTAGTGATTGAATCCAACTTCAATCATTCCTACACGAAGAGCCGCTGGATCTTGACCAGGTCTCCGATGGATACACCGTCTCCTACATCTGCTGTTGCCCAGGGGAAGGAGTGCGTTCTTCTCTGCACCTCCCGCCATTTTGGCTTTTGCTGTTGGCGCCTCCTCACCTATGGGTATGCAGCTAGACGTTTAGGAAATCGGCCGATTCATTCGCCTGCAGTACAGAGCAATCTAAGAACAATCTTTAGTTTAAAATTTTATAATAATAATAATAGTAATAATACAAATACGTAATAATAATAATAATAATAATAATATTTTCTTATTTTGACTGGGTCAGCCATTAGCTTGAGGCTACTATTAAGGCCCCCAGTATCTTACACACTCGCCCACACACACAATCACATTAAATCACATTAAATCAAATTATGTCAAATTGCTAATTAGTTTGGTGGCTGCAGTAGGTCATCTTCTCATCTGTTCCTGAGTTGGTGGCAGGGGGGTGCAGGGAAAAAAACGCCAAATACACACAGCTTGGGTGGTACACCATGTGTTCACAGCTTAACTTCCAGTGTACAACCTACTGAGCCACCAGCACCCCCCAACCTTGGAGTAAGGTAGAGTTGTTTGCTAGTACATAGGGCTGGACGGGCATAGGGATAAACATGCATAGGGCTAGACGAACATAGGACTAGATGAGCATACGGATAGACATTCATGGGGCTAGACGGGCATAGAGCTAGACTGAGGTGGGTTGGACTGGGTACAGTGTGCAAATTTCTACTTCCTGCATTAATTTAGCTGCAGGATTTAGGAATATGCACACTGTACCCAGTCCAACCCACCTCTGTCTAGCTCTATGCTCATCTAGCCCCATGTATGTTTATCCCTATGCTCATCTAGTCCTTTGCTCATCTAGTCCTATGCTCATCTAGCCCTATGCTCATTTAGCCCTATGCTCATCTAGCCCTATGCTCATCTAGCCCTATGTTCATCTAGCCCTATGTTCATCTAGTCCTATGTTCATCTAGCCCTATGCTCATCTAGCCCTATGCTCATCTAGCCCTATGCTCATCTAGCCCTATGTTCATCTAGCCCTATGCTCATATATATGTTCATCTAGCCCTATGTTCATCTAGCCCTATGTTCATCTAGCCCTATGTTCATCTAGCCCTATGCTCATCTAGCCCTATGTTCATCTAGCCCTATGCATATCTACAACTTTTTTTTTCTTTCCATTTTTAAATGGTTTATAAATAGGCTTATGAAGCTTTTAAACTATGTTGTCTTGTTGCTGGTTTGTCAAATGCACTAAAATTAGCTTATAAAAGCTATTGACTCTTCATACTGTTAGATTTGAGCCGAAAATGAATTTGCCCTAATGTATGTTGTTCCGTGTCAATCCTACCATACGGTATAGAACAAAAAAAAGTTTACATGAAGTAAAGTGATCACGCCGTGAAAGAGGCGTGATAATGACTCTAAAAGATAGTGATTACGCCGTGAAATATTCGAAATCACGCCGTGAAATCAACGAGATCACGCCAACAATCGCGTCGTGAATTTCGCTCGACGTGATCACGATAAGCGTAGTCTAGATACGTATAAGATTTCACATTTAGCCAGGTATGGTGTAATTTTCGTCATTTGTCTTCTCCGAGAGAGTTTACGTGATAATGCCTTATTCCGACTATAAGAAACAGAGAATCGTTGATTTGTACGCGAAAGGCCTGAGAGCTCCTTCCATTAGTGTCGTATAGCCGACAACGTATACAAGAATAAACGCAAATATACTGGAAATAACATGGCCGCTCAACGTTGTTGCTTAGCGTGTTCCTCAAAACTGTTCTTGTTGTCATAACTCGCTTGGAACTCTTTACAGAATATACGCAGATAAGGTTCTATATACCTTCACAGAGATCTTCGCCACCTGGAAATAATGCACACGCAGTAGGAATTTCGCAAGTAAGGTTTCAGTTTTGCGACGTGAAATTCTTCTTGTTAGCACGTATAGAAAATAACAAGCTTGTCGTGTGCCCGGTGTCTTGTTATACGTATGGTGGTGAATTTTCACAAAATTGACGTGATCACGGTGAAGGTGAAATCTGCGTGATATCTTCGTGAAATGTTCGGGATCACAGCACCTCTTCAACTTGATCACGGCGTGAAAGGTCCGTGATCTCAACGTGAAAAAAATACTTCACGTAAACTTTTTTTTGTTCTATACCGTAGATACTCTATACTTCGCAACCGGGATTGGAATCCGCCCACGCATTAACGCAATCCTGCGTGACAGGGTGTGTTGTACTACTTCCGATCGAATCGAGCAGAAGTTAACTTCCGTTAAATAAAAGGAAGTATATTTTCGATCGAGGCGAGGTGAGAGTTCGACGGCTGTCCTTTGTTTGTAGTTTCTACGTTTTTTTGATTTTGCTCAAATCAAAATTTTCGCTATAATGGCAATTTCGGTCGGCAACTTTCCACTTGATGACATTCTGTCTGTTCTTGCGGATCTCCCTAAGAAAGCGTTCTCTAGCGATAGGCTGCCTCGTCACCGATCTCTGAGGATGCAGATCCAGACTCTTTTGCAGAACAAGGAACGTTTGGAGCCTTTTAGCAACGATTTACACAGTAAACTGTCCATGTTTATTGCGAATCTCCCCGCAAAAATGCGGCAATCCTTTCAAATATCTTTCTGGCCAAGATTCCACAAGTTCCGTCTAAAGGAAGCGGTGCCTATCTGGGAGCATCACCTCGAGACAATTGTGCCTGATTTGGACCACATCCTTATCCAGAAAGCAACCCTTGAGTATGCCCTGGTTTTGTTGAAAGACGAGATTATGATACGTGAGTTAAAGACAAATAAGTAATAATTGTGCATGCATATATTATGTCATTGAGTATAATATACTGTAAATTAAAGTCTGCAAAGTTGCACAACCTGCCTTGCCAGGTCCCTAGTGCATGTGTAGTGGATTAAACACGTTATATAGATAACTGAGAAAAAATATGCATGATGTGCATATTTCCACCACACAAATGCCATGTACAGGTACACAAGAAACATCGACAGGGTCAGCTACAGAGGCAAGCAAGGAAGCGAGACGACAGAATTTGACGCTGGAGGAGGAGAATGCTATCCGTTATGCTTCAGGATACGTGATGATGAAAATGAAGAAACGGTTTGATTCAAAGGGGATGATGGATGTTTCAGAATGTTTAATGTCGATGTGAGAGGGTACACAAGAGAAGGGAGAGAGCAATGATGCCAACAGCTACTTTGAATATAGTCGTTTTTGGATAGATCTGGTAGATAGAGGAGGGCTATTCAAAGTTAAAGATGAAGTGTTCAAATTCTTTCTGGAACTGGAGCTATGTGTATATCCTTCTTTGCAAGCAGCACTGAAGTCAGGGTCAGCATGCAACAAAGATGGACTTCTTCAACAAATAAAAGTTGACGAAGATGTACTTTTTGCATGGTTCCTTTTAACGCTGTACATATTAGACCATGATAGCAACATGCTTCTCAGTGCCATTTCTGAATTGTGGATCACCATTCGTGGTTTTGCCATTACCTCACAATTACTGGAGGAGTATAAGCAAGCTGCCTATCTATCTTTGAAAGGGAAACGATCGCTCCGCAAAGAGTTGAAGCAAGCAGGACAGCAGCACAACCCAGATGGAGCAAACTAACTAAAGTATGTATGTAGTACATGCATGCTTGCATACATATACCAGTTCAATGACACATGCAATCTGAATCTGTAACAGTCATAAAGTTTACTGCCGCTTTTGGTTTCTTTTTCTAAGTGGCTGCACAGATAGGTCTGTAGTGTCATCCTTCTCTCTTCCTCGAGTGTTGCCTCTTTCTTTCTTAGACAATCCACCACTCACATGTGCACGTAATATGTTTGTTGTTATACTGTACTGGTGTACATTGGGATTAGTATTTCTGTGTCCCCGTTGGCGTTGGTCTCCAAAGAAGGCCTCCAGAGGGTCTTGTGTAAATCTTTCCGTCAGTAAAAACTGAACATCATTGTCAGACAGCAAAAGGGGTCCCAGGTCCAGGAATGATGCAACTATATATAATAATGAGTATTATACGTTATGCATACATGATATTGATTTTGATAGAAGTACCTTGAACTTACCCGTCATTCTAATTCCATACAAGGTCTCCTGGCTAAGAAGCATTTTGGCTTGCTCACTTCCACTAAATTGCTTCTTTGCCTTCACCTCATCTTCGCAGTCTTGTAGATACACTAGAAATGTTTCTTTGAGCCACTATAATAGAAATGCATATAGAGATTTTAAAGTAGTTAATATTGTTCATGCATCTATACGATTCTGCACGAACATTAAATCTCCAGTCTGTAGGACTTCGATATGGGTCCCTTTGTGCATTCCTGGTTTTCTTGCCTTCGTCTAAGCTCCGCACATTAAAGCAATCAAAAAAGCAATCCATAAAACGGACAAATTGTTCGGTGGACTTGGTGTCTTGTACACCTGTGCTCTGCTGGTAGAACACTAGGGCTTTTGCCACTGATTGACTCAAAACCTAAATGATTCAGAATGTGTACTATATTAAAAGTGAATGCATATAATTATACATATTACATAATATAATTATTATACTCAACAGTTATTGCCTTTTAAGTACATGCAGCACATACGTATAAACGAACCTGGGCTGCTAAATCCACTCTCATTCTGGAATAGGATGTCAGGTATACGTGTTCCCTAGTGAGTTTATTGCCTATATACAGTCCAGATTCTGAGTGTGTTTTCCTGAACAGATCTTGCAGTTGCCTCCAAATAATATACTGGCCTCCTTTCTGCATGTTGAACAATCCATATATGCAAATTAAATATATTAATATATACGTCACCATGCATGTACATCCACTAGCCATGCAGATTCCTTATTATGCATAAAATTCATATACAATTTATCTTACCGTCATAAGCCGAGAACTGCCTAATCCAGACTTCTCCCAACAGTTACGAGTTGTCTTCATGAGGTGAGGGACATCACTCATAAAATACCGTACGCGCTCTAATTTTCGCGGGCTTAAACTTTCGCGGATTTCGCAAATTCGCGGTTTTCGCGTTTTTATTTTCGCGGGTCCCCATCCAGTGCCTCTGTTTTTTTTGTTCAAGTTAACTAGTGATAGACCTGAGTAGACCCTAGATTGCAATAAGCACTCTAAAGTTTTAATGATTGTCGAGCCAAACAGGCCGGGCAATAACACAGACGCGTGAGCGGTTTCTTCCTCTGAATTGTTGCATATTTCTTTTCTAACAGCATCTGCCATGCTTGATGGAACAACTTGCCCCAAATCTGGAAAGTCCAGACGCTTGCGAACTAAAAACGAACGAATCGGGCGACTTTCTTCAAGTACCGTCAGGTAGCTACAGCCACATGCGAACGCAAACGAAGACAAAATAAAGGCAGCGGACAAGCCTATACCTTCTTTCACACCAATATTAGATATATCATCATGGATCTAATAAGAATGCAACAAGGCGTCGACAGCACTGCCCGCTGTCTAGCGACAGCCATTTTATATCACTGCGACGGCCATTTTATATCACTGCGCATGATTTCAAACTTTTCGCTGATTTAAACTTTCGCGGATGGCTTCCAATCCGCGAAAACCACGAAAGTTTAGGCCCGCGAAAATTAGAGCGCGTACGGTACACATTCCTTTCAGGGGCAAAAAGGTTGGGAGTCTTATACATGATGCCATTTTGGATGTTACTATGATTAGCTGGGTGTAGGCGGAAGAATTTCCTGTTTTGTGAAGCACCATCTGCAGTAACAATGACAACCTTCAGACCAGCTGATTCAACAGCCTCGATAACTCCCCACACAATGCCCATTAACTGTTCTCCAGTGATGCTATCAGTTGCATAGTGGCAAATGGGGTAGTTGAGGTTCCCTGTGATCGCCCTTACCATGAACTGGAGTACATGGGTGGCTGGTGTGTTAGCTTGAGTACCCTGCTCTAGGTTGCGAAGCTGTTGCTCAGTATTTCCTAGGTTCACATAGCCAATTATGTGACCTTTGTGCTTGTCATATACTAGGTCCTGCTTAATCTTCATTTCATCAAAAGCCAAAACAACATACTTTGCTTTCAAGTCTTCTGTCTTATCAGCAAGGTTCTCAAGTACCTCCGTGTGAATACCTGACATATAGCAAATGGAATGTATAAATTAATTATTGTGGCTGCAGTTGAATCAATAAGCTGATGAGCTGACCTGGTTCAGCCGTCATCCAGTGAGTGTAGTCCCTCAAAGTTCTGGTGGATGGCAACCTTAAAACGTCCTGAAGGGTGTTGTAAGCCGATGTTGAGAGTGACTTTTAGTACAAACACCACTTGATCATAAGAGGGTGCCATCTCATGCCTTTTGGTCCTCCTACTTGAACAGCTTTCTTTTATAAGGATATGCAGATATAGACTTCTGATATACTGTATTTACTTGAGTATAGGTCACACCCAAGAAAAATATGGACAAAATTCACAATCATGCATGTATGCATGTACCTGTTGCTCCCAGAATAGTTGCTGTATGTCTGTCCCTGGAAGTTCTTCTACTTTCTTCTCTTCATTAGACATAATTGAGATCAGATCACTAGACAAGTCGTCATCAACAGTAC
Organism: Halisarca cf. caerulea; assembly: GCA_963170055.1. NCBI lineage: Eukaryota > Metazoa > Porifera > Demospongiae > Chondrillida > Halisarcidae > Halisarca > Halisarca cf. caerulea. The sequence goes on along the minus strand of CAUJGJ010000185.1, from coordinate 964,372 downwards.
CTGATGATTCCTGTTGTAGCTTCTCCAGTCTAGCATCGAGTCTCTTGTTCTTCATCAGCAAAGCCTTTACCCTCCGTTGGTGGTATTGTACTTGTCTTTTCTTGCCAGGTGTATCAAGCACATTAAATGGCGTTGTGAGATTTGGATATACAACATTTAATAGCTAGTATAGTAAAACAGCTAGTATGTATACATGACATTGTAGTTAGTATACTACTCAATGTTGTATTGTACCTTGTTTTCTTCTTCTCTTACGTGCAACTTGTACCAGTAGAGACTTCCTATGCTCCGTGCAAGCAGTACACCTAGTTCCTTTGTCTGTACTGCTCATGAGTATGCAACAGTTGACATGTCGGATAACCTTTCCTTCTATCTTGGCTACTGTTTTCAGTTGTTTGTCCACAAACTTTCCATGCTTGCCAGCTAGCTGTAGCATGTTGTAATCACTATTGCCTGTGCATAGGGCAAGCTTGTCAATTTCCTCAATCTTTCTAACATTGGATGTTCTTTTCGGGAGCTTGTCTAGAACTGAAAGGGCAGGTGTCGTTGAAACATTTAGATGGTGTCCGAAAATCTCCACTTGCATAATACCCTCAGATATTTGCACAGTATGGGTGTGGCAGTGTCGAGGTGGAACAAAGTTAACCTCTACTATTTTGTGGTATTTCATCTTGTTGTCAATTATCTGCTGGATCCAATATTTGGGCAAAGTTGGTACCTGTACGCATGATTGCAAAGTATACAGTATCTGTTGCTTTGTGTTTATGTAATATTCACTGTATATGTGTACTGTTTTAGTGCACATTTTTTGCACTAACCTCTGATTCTTTTTTTCTCTTCTTAGGTGCTTTGCCTATCCTCTTTCCCTTGCCTGGAAGTTTCCTCTTTCGCACAATCCCAGAACTTGTACTCTCATTCATACCAAAAGCGATTACCGGGCCTGGCTATTCAGCTGTTCAGTGCCGTTTCGTGCATAAATAATGATATTCATACATTGCCTTATTGTTATCATAACAATGGCCTTTGTTGTGGTTCATTTGCCGAGTCAGGGAAGTTAAAAAGCTCGTCCGGGTCGTTCACTTCCAAACCGTATATCTCTACAACTATTCGTATTCTGATCGGATATTTAGCATCATAGTAAGCAGCCGTCATTGGGCTACAGAATAGCGAAAACCGCGAAACAATCGGACACGGTTGGAGATCGCTAGCCCTTCCACCAATGGGGACGTTGGTAGGGGGTCTTTTTGACCGAAAATCGCTTCGTATCTCAAAACAGGAACTAAGTATTAGCAAAAAGCTTATACTATAGCACGCACAAGTTCTTTGGGATGCCAATGATGTCCAGTGAGGTTTTATCGGGCAAACCACGAGTGAACTATGTGGAATACAAATACGGACACGGGCGTGTATAAAAACAATTTTCGACATCGTCGAATTCAATAGCTAAACTTTAGAGAAGTTCCAAATCGTCACATTCGTTCGATATACATCTTCAACTAGGGGTAGAAACAAGAGCTTTAGGAATAAGAGCGGGAAAAGCGAAGCGGTAAGCCGAAAACCAGTAGCATCTGTTCTCGTTTGCTTTCAAGGTACAACACCCCCTGTCACACCGGAAATGATGTCATTATAAATATGTATATGTAACGCGCACGTTATAATAACAGAATTTTATACGCTATATAGATTGATTCCAATCCCGGTTGCAAAGTATAGAGTATCTATGATCCTACATATGGAGTACTACCATACTCCGTAATATGTATATAGCATGCATACCTGTTTATAGTGTGGTAAGTTGTGGGTTTCTGTATGTGCTGTGTAGAGTGAAGAGGTTTTGTAGTGTTCAGTTCTTGTGTGATTCAGCACAGGAACCAGGAGGTTGGTCATCCCTCCCCCGCACCTCTTGTGAGAAGGGGGTCAGATGTAGTTCTGCATATGTAGTTCAGCATTGGTTTTTCTTTGTGGATGCCACATTAGTAGCCAAGGGATAACGACTAGCTCCCCATGTATCCCATGTGTATGTGCACAGTGTGTGTACCTGTGTGTAGTGTGCTGTGTAGAGTGAAGAGGTTTTGTAGTGTTCAGTTCTTATATGATTCAGCACAGGAACCAGTGGTTGGTCATCCCTCCCCTACACCACTTGTTGTGAGAAGGGGGTCAGATGTAGTTCTGCATGTACGTATGTATAGCACATGGTGGAAGGTTGTGGGAGCTGTGAGACATGTATGTGCAGTACATGGTGGAAGGTTGTGAGAGCTGTGAGACATGTGCACCAACCAAGTGAAGGTTTCTCTCAGCACCAGTTGTTGAAGTGTTCCAACACTTATGCATTGCATTGATTGAATAGTAATTGCTGCCCTCATTTACAATGTTTATCCTCTTTCCAATCACTCAGTTGATGATGACTCCTGCAGATGTGTTTGTGATTGTGTGATTTGTTCACTGTTTACAGATCTGAAGCCACTGAATGAGAGCATTAGTAAACTGAAAGCCATTGAGTTGAGGGATCCACCTGTGGAGACAATGTTGTCTGCAATGTCAGGACAAGTTGAGGAGCTCAGACTGACTGTGGATAGGGTATGCTATAAGGGTGTACAAAAACCAATGGCATTTAAAAATGGTGAAAGGATTGGCGCAGGACCGTGCTAATATGCTTTGTCAAAAAAGGGATCCTCCAAAAACACTTGAAACAAGGAAAGGTTGTGAAACAGGCACAATGCTACGTGGACAAAGGGCAAGACGGGTATAGGGCTAGACGAGCATAGGGCTACACATACATGAGGCTAGACAGGTATAGGGCTAGACAGAGTTTAATTGGAGTAAGTGCACACTGTGCAAATTCCTACATCCCGCATGTGCAGCACATTATACAGTACATGTAGGAATTTGCACCCTGTGCACTCAGTCCAACTAAACTCTGTCTAGCCCTATACCCGTCTAGCCTCATGTATGTGTAGCCCTATGCTCGTCTAGCCCTATACCCGTCTTGCCCTTTGTCCACCTAGCATTGTGCCTGTTTCACAACTTTTCCTAGTTCCAGTGTTTTTGGAGCCGGGATTCCTTTTTTGACAAAACCTTTTTGCACGATTCTGTGTCAATCCTACAGCCTTCTACCATTTTTAAATGGTTTTTATGCACCCATGTTCATGCAGTTTTTCCTTTAAAGCGAAACGGTTGCTTAAATAGAGGCTGTTAAAGAAATTTTTCACTGCAGTTGAGACGAATACCATCAAATCTTATAACTAGAACTATGTAGCTCCTAGACTAAATCAAAGTACCCACCTAGTAACAAAGGCTTGAACAAATTAAAGAGTGCTAAGTGACGGTCATTGAATGCTTGGCCTTGTGTACTAATCTTGTGTGGCCAGACCTATCCCTCCTACGCTTGGGACCTTTTGTCCTCCCCCCCTCCCCCTTTGGGAAGAAAAGGTCTGACCTCACGAGACTATTGTGTACGCCTAGTCTCACATAGGCATTTCGCTGATCCCAAAATGGCTGATTTGGTAAATGTACGGGATTTGCTATAAAATTTTTCTTTGGTAAACATGTACATACTGCTTCAAAACCTGCAAAAGGCACTTGACGCTAGCAATTCAAGCTCAGCAGTGAGAGATGAGACCCATGGAACCTTCCTGGTGACCTGTAGCTTAATTTGAAAAAAGATGAGAATAATAATCTCAAAATACTATTGGTGTTGCAGACCAGAGTCAGTGCCTCAAATTTCTTCAAGGACATGGGCTTACGAAGTTTTTAAACTGCTTTGTCTTGTATCTGCTTTTGAAAAACCATTGACTCACCATACCGTTAGTTTTTAGGCAAAAACAAATTTGCGCTAATGTATGGCGGCCATATTTTTCCATGTCAATCTAACATATGGAGTATTACCATACTCCATAATATATCCTCTCCAGTGTTTGTGTACATGCAGTGTGCTATACACAGTTTCATTCATACATGTGCACGTATATTACATGCAGGATATTATGAGATGTGTGTGTACATGTACATAAAAATGTGTGTGTGTATACATACTGTAGGGGTCGGTTGATTAGCACATGTATGCGCTTATGGTGATCGCGGCAAAAATGTGTGCACTCAACAGCAATTGGTCCACATACTACCTCCATTTTGGTCTTCCTGTTTGCATGCCGTATTCTATACAACAGTAGAAAAATGGGAGAATGAGTGCTGGCTACTGCAATGTTTACCTTGGAAAGTGTCATCCGAGGACATCATATTTACATAGCCATATGGAATCCTCAATTAGAAGAGATGCTATTAGTTCAGCGGGAGCCAATTAAGGATCATGATAGACACACTGTCTGTTGTGAAGTCAGAGTCCATCGTCGGTCACCCTCCTTGTCAACTATCTATAGAATTATGCGGCATTTTCTACTTTGTGGAGGGCTTATTGAATGCCAAGTGACTAGAAAGAGGAAGAAAGGGAACGGACTTGAGGTTCCCTGTGTTTATTTCTTCACATGCAAGAGAGAAAAACTGGTCAACAAAAATGAGAAGCTCCTCGCCAGTTGGACAACTGACCTGCAGAGATTGGAACAGACCCTGCTTTTAATGACCATTTGTAAAGTCCATTCACCGTTATAATTATTATTTTTTAAATTTAATATGTAGTTTTATACTTTGCTTATAACAACAGGTAATGATTGTTGAACTACAACTGAGAGTCCTATTACTAATGTCTACTTTAACAAAGTTCTAATCACAGTTAGCAAAGGTCATCGTCTGAATACTCATTATCATCATCTTTAACTGCATACTCTTCAAGCCCAGAAATGTTGATCTCACTGTCTTCAGTGCCATCTATTGCCACTGTAATGCCACACTTTCAGAAGCTATTTAGACCATTTTTGTATCAGCAGGGGCGTATTCAGGGGGGTGCTCAGGGTGCTCAAGCACCCCCTGAAGCTCAGACCCTTAGCTTCAGTGAGTACTCAGTAAAAATGTTAAAAGTAAGCACCCCAGCTTGAATGCTTGATTTTTAACACAAAATCATATTGTGAGTAGTATTAATCAATATTGGGGGTGCTGGTGGCTTAGCGGGCTACTGATGTGACTACAGAGCATGTGCTATGGGATGGATTGAGGTCCAATCCCACTGATGGTGTCTTTGGCCTTTTTTCTCTGCACCCCCTGCCACCACCAAGTGAGAAGAGTGAAGATGTCCCACTACAGCCACCAAAACAGATGAACATGGCATGATTTAACAGTTGACAATAACAATTGATTAGTATGTATGTTTGTTTGTGTGTTGATTGTGTATTTGCAACCAATTACTGGGCCCCCTGAAAAGTAGCCTTTGAGCTAAGTGGGTGTCCCAGTCTTAATAAGATCAATCAATCAATTAATATGTTGAGCTAAAAGAGTAGCAAAGTGTCCTTTTCGCTATCATATCCCTTCATTTAAGCTGGCAAAGAAGAAGCAGACAAAATTGGTAGCCTTTTTGATGACATCATAGATTGATTTTTGTAAGGTTTCAATAATAATCTGCAAGCTTTACTCATTTGATATTATAATTCATGTGACTGAGAGAAAATATACAGCAATCAAAATTTGTAGGGACAGTGAGGTAAATTCTGCATACGTCCCTGGTCAGAGCTCATCTCCTCCCAGGCATGACCCACTCACTGCATGAAAAGGATGAGTCTGGAGCTAGCATCTAATTTTTCTTTAACATATAGCCCTCCAAGTTCTCCTACATATGTTGGTTTGCAAGTCTCTCAACAGCACTCTTGAAAGGTCTGTTAAAGCTGAAATCAACTGGCTGTACCAACTGATACAGCCTCCTGGCACATATGTATACATTGTTGTACACTCATTTGACATGATGGTCTGGATGGCCTCTGTAGTTGTGCTCAATGAATATCCATCACAAGGTGCATTGGGCCATCACAGATTGGCTTCCATAGGTGTTGAGGCCAAAACTTCATCATGTTGCATCATGCTTTTGGCTGAAATTTCACTGTGATCCTCCTGACAGTATATATAGCAAAGTTCAGCGAAGGCCATTCTCTTCCCTGTTCCTTGGAAGATCAGAAGAGGCGTGACCCTTGGCTCACTGTCAGCAAAGAGTGTCAACTGCACCGTGCACTGTTGTTTGTCCAACCCTGATGCATTCCCACACACCCACATATAGCGCTCTCCAGTATCTGCATAGGTTTCTCCACTGGAGAAAATGAAAGGTAATGGTGTTCGGTTCATGTTGCCTATCGTAGATGCTGACCACCTTCCCAGCGGACATAGCTGTTCTCCCACATTTACTGCTCTCCCAATAGACTGATGGAAGTGCTGAATAGCACTTCTCTTGTCTTCGGGCTCCTTCTGGCATGTATTAGTGGCTCGCCTCTTGCTAGTTCTGAATTGAGCCTTAAATTGTTTGAACCAAACATCTGAGCTGAAAAAATCAGCGTTTGGGTGTGTTGTAACCACAATCTGCTTTGCCATGGCCCTAAACCACCACACTTTGACTTTCAGCCCTTTTTGCATAGCTCATGATATTCACGATGCAGCGTATCCTCCATATCCGGGTACATTGCTGTTCGTTTGAAGTCCACTCGTCTTTGTCCTTTGCCACTGTCTTGAATGTCTGGTTTGCCACGAATCCAACATAGGATGGTCTTTGTATTGAATGATAAATATTTCCTCGTCTGGTACAGGTTCTTGCCATTCCTATAGTAGAATTTGATGACTTTCAACTTTTCTTCTCTTGTGTAGCTCTGTCTCCTTGCTTTGAAGCAGTTCCATCTATTGTCAATTGCTGTTCTTCCATTTTAACTGCCAATAGTGTGGTGTGCACCTAACAACAATATGCGCCTATTAACAACATGCGCCTATGATAACTGGCTTCTACAGTATTTGGTTATGGTTTGTGCTGTGTACTGTGTATTGGGTGGTGGTGTGTGTGGTGTCCGTGGTTCTAGTTTTCTATGCTTTATACAGAGGAGGTTCAATACAGGAGATGGAGAAGAATATTGGAATGGAATAGGTCATGCAGAAGCTGGCCATTGTCTCAGATCACTGCATATTCATTTGGATGGAGAATCAGTGTCACATGAATTGTCTACAATGCTAAGTGGTCTTTGTATGAGGGAAAGACTCACTGAACTCACTATTGACGCAAAGCATGGTCTAAGAGGTACGTATGTAGTGAGTCTCTGATGGTTACTTGTGTTGATCCAACAGTACAAGGTGATGTACACCACACACACATAAACACAGGTACAGTACACGTGTACACAATGTACTGAATGTACGTACAGTGATACCTGGCCTTATTCTTTTGTAAACCGTTTGAGACTCCACGCCTGAGAGTGCATGCAGTAAATACAATACCATATATCTTCTAATTTTTCGGCAAGGCAAAGTTCAGAGAAACAACGTCATTTAGAAGAAGAATAGCCTTTTGGCCAAGCCTGACGAAATATTAGAAGCATGACGAATAATTAGAAGTTGCAGGAGGCCATTTTTATATGGGTAATACAAATGGCTGCCTTTAGTTTGAGCACGATTGCTGTTATTTGAGGATACCACGTCTATAAGGATAGTTGGGAACCAAGCGTTGGTGATGAGGAATTGGAAGAGTGACGAGGAATTAGAAGATGGCTAAGTTCGGCAAGAATTAGAAGAAAACTGCAACGTTTGTGTCAACTGCCGAAAAATAAGAATGCCGAAAAATTAGAAGATATACAGTACCTCCCTCGGAGGCATGTAATAACCTATTTATCACTAAATATATGGTCCAAAAGTGGAACCAGCTCCTAGACTAGAGAAGGGGATGTGTTTGCTGGATTTCAATGAATCTCCAGGAGTTTCAGTGTTAATATATATGACAACTAAGAATGAAGGATTCGATTTTAATACGGATGAATATTGTTTCAGAAAACTTAGTCACGGCTATATGTTTCAATTTTAAGACTGTAATTTTTTGGAGAAAAATTCTCTGCCCATTGTTCTTCTATAGTATCTTGCATTAATTGTCCTGCTTTTCGGAAAGCTTACAGTTTTGATGCACTGCGAAGCTTTTCTAAGGTATTTGCTACTATTTTGTATTCATGTACATTTATTGAATTGCTTGCACGTGTTTTGGTGACTGAACATAAGACTGTTATTAAGGGCCTGCCATACGATCGTGAAAAGGTGACGAAATTCAACTTTACTATGAAATTTCATGATTCACGATGACTTTCATACGAATCGTGGGTACCTCAGCATGTTGACCTCCATTTTATCGTTTGTGAGTTTTCTGCAATCTGATTGGTCGGTATTGCAGCAATAGACTAAGTAATCTAGAAAATAGCTGATGGCAACACTTGTCGCCGTCCCTTCTCGCTTGTCGCACAACCTATAGACAAAGCCACAATCTTAAGTGAGAAGAGAACAAAGACTACGTACTGTACGAGCTTGCAAACAATGCTTGTATAACCAAGATTCTGAATCTGGAGCGGCGCTCAAAGGATGGACCCAATACTTCCTACAAGGACACTGCTTAGAATGCAGAAAAGTGTTTCTTGTTCAGCAATAGGCCTAGGAACAGAAGGAAAAGCTTCTTCTTCGCGACCATTGTGCATGAGCAATACTTGATGGGGTTTTGGCAGTCACTTCATTTGTAAAAATCGTCGAACCAGAGTGTCTCATATGGCTCCTTGAGTGAATCCACGAATGGTTTGTTTTATTTGTTAATGGGAGTTTGGACGATTGTGTGGCCCGGGGTTTATAGTCTAGCAAGCCAGACTGACAAATTATTGTACTTTCTTTCAGTGTCGTCAGAGTGTACTTACTGATCTGTCTATTTTAATTGTTTATCTCAGTGTGTGTCTTAGTCAGAGTTACGTAGTTAGAATAGAATTAGCTGGAGTAAGTTGAAATAGAGTTGTTATTTGACTTTTTGAATGAAGAAGTTACTTGAATGACACAGATTGTCGAACCCTTACGGACCTGACATGTAGATCTTGAATTGAATAATGCTTAGGGTGCCCTTGACCATGTCAGGTCCTGCTTCAAAAACTTCATGAAAGGTTGAAAGTCTTGATGTTAAGGCAAGCCAATCAGGTTTGCCAAGTTTGATAGTGCAGGGCCACCCATGTGTACTACAACGTTGACGATGTACTTGTCTTCTTAGAATTCTTAGACATCTAGGTGTCCTTTAGTGATCAGGTCTGTAGGCTGAAAGACCTTCACATGTTCAGTACTGTGATATGTTGTGGGTAAAACAGCTATGGACTATAACTGTTAGTGGTTCTCAGGTCGCACCATGCAGCCATTTTCTACAAACTATAAAACTGTACATGAGTTTTTGGGAATTAATTCTTGCAAGTCTTATTCCATTGGCAAAATTTGCAAAACTGAATTCCCACAAAGATTTCAGACAGTACAGTGTTATCTCCAGGTATCTTAAGGCATGTCAATCCAACATGCCTTCTTTTCTAAAATTTAGTGTTACTTGTAGGAAAAAAAGCATTGATAAATTATTGAAAATCGTACAAATCATGCTATAGTGCCCAAAACTGAAGCTGCAAGCAATTTGTGATACATCTGTGTATTCGTATTATCATGATGTACGTATCAGGGTTTCATTAAGGGGAATATTTGCCCCCCCTTGACAGAGTCTTGCCCCCACCCCCCCTTGAAGATTAGGTTTGCCTTAGTTTTGTTTAGAGAAGTAAAATTCTACCTTTTCTGTTCCACATATCTACTATCTCTTCAAGCTCAAAGAGTAATTAGCAGCTTTTGTGCCAACAATCTTACGTAGTTACATCTGATCTAATAGGTGTAGGTGTTATAGGTGTGCAATTCTCCAAAGTACCTTATCAGAACCATTGGTCTATAGGCAGGGCTCTATCCTGTGGGGGGGGGGGGGAAGCTTCCACCCCAAACTCTCCGGCTTTCACCCCAAAAATTTCAACTGTAGTGTAAATTACTATAGAGAAAGCCCTACTTGAGTGTCAAGATCAACCTTGAATGGTCTAAAATGGCCTCAGATACCACCTTATATAACCTAAAAACTCAAATTTTCCCTGGGGGAGCATACCACAACACACCCCTAGAAGGCGCGCTATTGTGTGCACTCCCTTTGCCACCCTTTGCCCATTTTTCTAAACCCTGCGTATGTATGTACATACAGTGGTGATTAAAAGTAACTTACCTTGCCATGTGCGTGCATGACACGTGCGTGCCTCATGCGAGTGACAGAATACGCAGTAATAATTTGATTATAATCAGCGCGCTATGTAGAAAATGGTGGGTACAAAACAACAAGTTATTCTTAGTTTTTTGTTCAAGAAGTAGTCAAGCGAAGTCTCAGTATTTCCGCGAAAGGATCGTGTGCTTACAGATGAATGGATCTAGCATTGCATCAATAGTATCGACAATGACCGACGAAGGGAAATCAGTCTCTGCAGTTACAGTTCGAAAGTGGATCTTCAGATGGGAGAAGAACAACTCGTTAGAAAGCCATCATTGTAGTGGGAGATCATCGACCATAACTAGTGAAATAGCAGCATTTATGGACAATTTGCTTGACGAAGATGATGAGCTGTCTTCATCAGAGTTACGAAGACTGATTGTTAGAAAATTTGGCGTGAGTTTGTCGTCAACAACTATCCGACAATACCTGCGAAAGAATCTAGAGTGGGTGGTTATTAGAACAAGACCAGTCCCCATGATTTCTAGCGCTAACAAAGTAAAATGATTGGAATTTGCCAGATGTGTCTTAGCACTGATGACAATATTGGGCAATATTATCTGGACAGATGAGTCATCAATTCAACTGAAACGAATTTGCCAAACAATGAGGGTGAAAATCCAAAGAGAGAGGGGAATACAAGCCAGTGCCAAAACAAGCAGTTAAGGTTCATATTTGGGCTGGAATTTCCATGCTTGGAGCAACAAAAATTTGTATATTTGACAAGATTATGGATGCTTCTCTCTATGTGAACATTTTGGAGGACTTTCTGTTGCCTTTTTTGGAGGAGACATTTGCTACTAAGACATATCGCTTCATGCAGGACAACGATCTGAAGCATACCATTTGTCTTGCCAAGGCATTTTATGAAGAAAAAGGCATCAACTGGTGGCCAACCCCAGCAAGCAGCCTGGATATAAATCCGATTGAATGTGTATGGAGTGAGCTAAAATACTACATTGCCCGGTACATCAAACCACTTACCAAGGACGAGCTTGTGCAAGGTATCAAGACCTTCTGGAAAGAAAGGATAACACAGGAGAAGTGTGCAAGGTATATCGCACATGCCCATGTGGTTCTCCCTAAAGTAGTTATGGCAGAAGGAGGAGTCACAGGAGAGTAATTTTATATTATTGTTAGGACAGTAACAGTAGCATTAATTTTTTTATGACGCTTATAAGTATTTTAATTTCTGAACATATTGGCCATGCTGTTTACCAGGAAAATCACACAACCATGAATAGTAGTAAAACAATACACTTAGCAGATACACAACACACACAGATGCACGCATTTTCACACACACAATAAATGCGAAATGTAGAAGTTAAAATATGAAATGAAACTAGTATTCAACCAAATAGTAAACAGTCACTGTATGTTCCTCCCTCTGCTACGCCTCTTCAGCTGCCAGCAACTGCTGTCAATAGCAGCCCTGTATCGCTTCCAAAGCTCTTGAGTGGTATGCCCTGGTTGTACAGGATGCATGCTAGAAGCGGCTCACTTTACAGCACTTAGTCGTTCCAGGGACAATCTTTTTTTCCCATACCGGTGATCTCCAGCACAATTGGATGTGGCCCACTCTAACTCCGAATAGCATGCTCGGACTAGCTGTACTGCAAAGTTACACTTCCAAGTTGCACCCATGTAGCATTTATCAATAACTGTCTTTTTAATGGTATATGGAGGCCCAAGATGGTGGTCCTCCAGAACGTCTTCCAGATGGACAATATCACTAAAATCCTCTTTGTTGGTAGCTATGCCTGGCGTCCTGACAGGATCATCAAAATGCCGGGATGGAGTTGATGTACTATGGGCATATGATGATACTGGTTGAGGAGTGTGATGGGTTGGAGGGTATGAATGCAGAGGTGGGATAAATGAATGACGAATTGGCGTGTAAGAGTGAGGGGTTGGTTGGTATGAATTAGGGATGGGCATGTGAGAAATGGGCGGTTGGTTGGTATGAAGTAGGATTGTGTAGGTACCGTATTCTCTCTAAAAATTCGTCATTCTAATTTTTGTCAGGTCTAAATCTTTGGTTTATTTGTATTCTAAACCTGTGGAATTTGCAGCCATTCTAATTTCCGTCATGTGACTCTAATTTTCGTCAGGTACCGCAAGTGATCTAATATTTCGTCATCTCCCCGCAGTATTCGATGAATTCGCTCACAACGATCTCTGGCAACAAGTATATTTTGTTCTTGTGGACACAGAGTCTCACTAAGACGAACAATTGCAATGTTTTCTTTGTCTTTAAAGAAGGAAATACACACTGCTTGTGCTTATTTTGACTTTCTTTGTGGATTTTTGTTTGTCCTAGTACGCGAGAGGGTCAATATGGCGTACCTGCCATCACCAAAACCTGGAATTATAGGATTCGAGAATATCTTTCTAAAGTTTTGTCATATTCTAATTTTCGTCTAAAAATTCTATATTTTTGTCAGGACAAACAATTGAGGGAAATCCTATTCTATTCTAATAGAAAGACGAATTTTTGCTGCAATAGGTGTGACGAATTTTTAGAGAGAGTACGGTTATAGTGAGGTGATGTTTGATATAAATAAGGGAGAGGAAAGTGAGATTGTAGGGGTGGTTGATATAATTGAGGTGGAGGGGTTTGTGATTGAGAGGGTGGTGGATGAGAATAAGTGGGATGTGGATGTGATTGAGAGGGTGGTGGACAAGATTGAGGGGGAGGAGGATGTGATTGAGAGGGTGGTGGACAAGATTGAGGGGGAGGAGGATGTGAGTGAGAGGGTGGTGGACAAGATTGAGGGGGAGGAGGATGTGATTGAGAGGGTGGTGGACAAGATTGAGGGGAAGGAGGATGTGATTGAGAGGGTGGTGGACAAGATTGAGGGGGAGGAGGATGTGATTGAGAGGAAGGGGTGTGTGAAGGAAGAGGTAGTGTGTGAGAAGGAATGGGAAGTGGCTGCTCTGGCGATCCATACAAACGTTGCAATCGAATGACAGCTTGATTGCTGAATTCGTATTGGAAGTGATGGGCAATACGATGTAGCTGGTGATGGTGGCAGTGATTGTGCTACAGGTGACAGTGTGTTAGATAAATCACACAGTGGTGTTCTGTTGTTTGCAGTCTTGGAGACCGAGATTTCTTCCTGAGTCACATCACATGCAGGTGGAGGTGGTGTTCCACTTCCCAGCCATGGTGAATTGTCACTCTATAGGTAGGATCAAGGATACAAGAATAGTGAAAAGTGTACAAGTTTGATACTGGCATATTAGGTATGTTGACAAAGTACAGATAGTTCTAAGCCATGATAACAACGTATGCACTGGGTGGAATTACCTCCTAAAAGTTATTGATTTCATGTTAAAACTAAAAATCATACTACTGTAGATGCTCATTGTTACTGACAGCAACAAACAGGGAACTTTTTCAGTAGCTAACATCGGTGTGCTACATTCACTGCTCAATAATTTCCCCGTTTATTAAATCATACCATACCCCACTTGTTCTTACCTTCAAAGTTGACTTTTTCTTTTGTGTCTTCTTCAGGGCCTTCTTTGACTTTGGAGGCTGCCAATCTAACAAGTCAACCACCAATGCTCGGTAGCGCTTTGCATATAACTTGATCACGATATCATCGCCGACAGCTATCCCTTCCAAACTTTCTATTATGTGTTTAACGTTCACCCAGTTTTTGGTCCCTTGGTCCTTTGATTCCAGCCATTCCACTAAAATCTCCTTCGCTTTCCTTGGCATTTTTAACTCCGTGTTACTTCATAAAGATTGACTTCACATGTGGATTGTGCATCGCGTGATTGCTCACACGTATAATTGCATGCAGAATGGTGCGAATTCCACACTCACGCTCGACACTTGTACGAGTCACGCACGAGACTGTCTAGCTATCTCCGTGTTGATCGTGTTTCAGGGGTTAGTTACTTTTAATCACCACTGTATGTATGTACATTTGTACATATATGCGTATGTATGTATGTGTGTACGTATGTATGTGTGTATGTATGTATGTGTGTACATATGTATGTGTACTGTATATTCAACATGCCTGAAATTATTTCTAGGGGAAACACTGTCATCCATGTACATGCAGTATAATGAAGGTTATTTCTTCGTGTAACTACTGCAACTACTACAACTACTACAACGAATGCAACTACTACAACCACTGCAACTACTGCAACCACTGCAACTACTGCAACTACTGCAACCACTGCAACTACTGCAACTACTGCAACCACTGCAACTACTGCAACTACTGCAACCACTGCAACCACTGCAACTACTGCACATGAACATGTACATGTGGTATTCATTATGTGAACATATAACTTGCACACATGAACCATGAACATGTAACTTATATACATGAACATGTAACATGCATTTCGTGAGTCTTACACGAAGAAATAACCATAATGAATGTACTAGCTGTTCCCTGTGTCCACTATTCCACTTGCAGACTTTCCTGTTGAACTTCTGAAGAATTTATTTGTTCACCTGGAGAAGTGCACAATACACGTGCCATTGACCTGTCAACAGTGGTGTACTGTGCTGTCAGGTTTGAAGGATGCAAAGAAGTTGAAGGAACTCGGTGTTCACATGAAAGGTGTTATGGTAAGTGCTACAGACATGAACTCTGAAGTGACAAATGACAATGATGTGTTTCCATATTAGGACAGCCACATCAGTGGTACTGACCATGATTCATTTGATGCCATAGAAGAATTGGTGGCTACTAGTAATCAACTGGTGAAGGTTGATGTTAGTTGTCATGTAAAGGTGAGAGGTAGCCACTAGTGTGTCTGTGGCCATCCATATGATCCCATCTCTGATGTATTGTTGTAGGTGTTGGGAGACATTGGAGACCTTGTGTTGTCAGTGGTGAAAGGGACTTTCCAAAACAAGAAC
>CAUJGJ010000185.1:934274-944274 GCA_963170055.1 Halisarca cf. caerulea | reverse complement strand
CCACAGATGAATTTAGCAGAAAATGAATACTATTATATATACTAAGAGCTGCAGCAGCAGTTGGTGTGTTCTTTAGCACAAAATTATACTGTCCTAAAATCGGTTTCCATAGCACTCAATCTGTGGTCACACAGCACAAGTAGCATATCCAGATCCGTACAAGAGCCTTCGACTGCCGGATGAGATAGTCCAGCGAGTTGAGAGCTTGCTCAATTTCTTCTTGCTCCCCCAAGTCCACTTGAACTTCCAAGGCTGAGGAGTAGAAGGATGGTGCATACTGAGGCCATGGACAGTGGAAGCTGTGAATAAAGACCACATACCCTGGGGACTACCTTGTACTGTCCCTACTTCTCAGGTGGTCTCAATGGCCAGGTTGCTATGTATGGCGAAGGTGGTTCACAGACCAGCCTACAGTGGTCTCTATAGACAGGTGGTCCTTCTTTACAGGTGGTCTTTAAGACAGGTTTCCCTGTACAAAACAACCTGGCAATTGAGACCACCTGAGAATCAGGGACAGACAAATACACATGCATACATACATGCATGTACATGTACAAATACTGCATATACACACACATACGCACATATATTATATGCATTCACATACACACAGAAATGTCACATACACACATGCATGCATGTATGTATGTATGTACAGTACTTGGTACATGTCACATGACAAGTATGTACATGTCAATGCATGTCAATGAAAAATGATGTCAATGTCATCCACAACATAGTGACATGACCTACTAGTTATATATGGATACATATGTACTTGAGCTGTTTGACTCTATGAATCTGTACCAATATTACCCTGTAGGCTGCCCTGTGGCTGTGGGCCACCCTGTTACTGGCTGTACCCCCTGTGGCTGTGGGCCACCCTGTCAGTGGCTGTACCCTGTGGGTGTGGGCCACCCTGTGGTTGTAGGCTACAAGAGTACTCAGCTACACTCGAGCATGAGTAGAAGTAGCTGGTCCACTGAATGTCATGAGACTGATCACGATCATGCAGCAGAAAGTACAACTCCTCTGCAGGTTGGATCGAGTGACTGCATTCCAATTTGTGTGGCGGTTACGGGTATATAAGCGCGCATGATGCAAACTTGTGCATCCTCTCGCACATTTGCTTGCGCAACGCGTCACGTGAGGGGAAGGTCCCGTAGAAAATTCATGGCCTCCACCACAAGGCTTGGGACAGTGGTACGGCTAGTCGATCGGTTGGAGGGCTTTAGACCACTCCGTCTGCGCCTCCGTTAGGGTCCGAGGTACCCCGAATTAGGTAGAGGAGACATTGACCACGACTGATTGAGAGAAATGGCACAATCATTGAACACCACTCGTAGTTTGGAAGCTTCGTCTCTTCCAGGTATCCATCCGACTTGTTCTTAAGTTTAGTAGCGTTTCAGTTGTTCACTGACAGCCAAACCATCAACGTACCAAGTTTTGCCCATTTTCTAATCCAGTCTCACTTCTACCCATCTCACAACAATAAATCTAGCCATAGATTCTAAAACATCTATGATCCAACCATAGGTGCTTTACTTTAACGTGCTAAGTGTAAAGTGTCTAGGGTTGGCAGTCGTTTACTGTACGTAGTTTTAGTGTCTATGCATGCCTCTGTCTATGCTGCACATCAAGGCATTGAGAGTAAGCTTGTGTGTCTCTTCTTAGGGTCCAACCAGCCCTTCCAACCAGAACAGTTCATGAAGAAATACAGAAAGAGATTTATAGATTGTCTGAAGCCATTTTCTATCGCTGATTTGTTAAGGGCATATGATGTGGTTCCAGACGACCTTTACTTTGAGATGAAGGAGAAGAAGATTAGCGAAAAAGATGCCAGCGCCAAATTGTTCCTACATCTTTGTTTCCATGGTAATCCGGAAATGATCCATGACCTCTGTTACATTATGGCTGACCGGACAATGTATCCTCTGATGAAGAAGCTTGGAGAGGATATGAAGACAGACAGTGATCTCCCTCCATCTGTTGACCTCCCTCCATCCAGTGACCTCCCTCCATCCAGTAACCTCCCTCCATCCAGTGTCCTAACTCCCTCCAGTGTCCTCCCTCCATCCAGTGACCTCCCTCCATCCAGTGACCTCCCTCCATCCAGTAACCTCCCTCCATCCAGTGACCTCCCTCCATCCAGTGACCTCCCTCCATCCAGTAACCTCCCTCCATCCAGTGACCTCCCTCCATCCAGTGACCTCCCTCCATCCAGTGACCTCCCTCCATCCAGTGACCTCCCTCCATCCAGTAACCTACCTCCATCCAGTGACCTCCCTCCATCCAGTGGCCTCCCTCCATCCAGTGACCTCCCTCCATCCAGTGGCCTCCCTCCATCCAGTGACCTCCCTCCATCCAGTGACCTCCCTCCATCCAGTGGCCTCCCTCCATCCAGTGACCTCCCTCCATCCAGTGACCTCCCTCCATCCAGTGACCTCCCTCCATCCACTGTCCTCCCTCCATCCAGTGACCTCCCTCCATCCAGTGAGTTCACTGTAGATCCCGAGGATAGGATGATGAACCTAGCTCATGTGACCACATTGTGCCATTCACTTGACAAGGCTTTGATTTGGTAGCAACATTTATATTTCATAGAGAGATACTCTTAGGCTGGCATGTTTTACATAAAGACCCATAGACTGTACACACTATATGTGCAGAATGTAGGAATTTCCACAGTGTGCTCATTCCAACTCAACTCTGTCTGTTCCATTTTTGTCTAGCCACATACATACGTATATGTATATGTCTAGCCCTAGTTCTACCCATCTACTGTCATGTCTAGCCCTATACCTGTCCAGCCTCATGTATGTCTAGTCTAGCCAACAGCCCTGTGACTTCTCCTTGCACCCTACAAAGAGACATTTTCCCTACAAGTGTGAGAAGTGCTGTACACAGCTAGTGGCTAAAGACCAGCCAGAACTGAGATGATCCACCCCTCCTCCTCACACCAGAAGTACCTCCTTCTACCCGTGGTCTCATTTGTACCTATTGCAGGTTGTCCCCCTCAATCCCGGACTGTAGTGACATCTACAACTGCTGAACCAACACCATCAATGCACACATCAGATGATGAGAGGACAAGGAAGTTGAAACAGGTATGTAACACGTCCTAAGACGTTGACTGTCTACTCCAGTGGCTGTGGTTGTACCTGTGTCTGGTGCTGGTCTGTACTTCTTCACTGACCCATATTTCACCCGTGTAAATGGAGATGGTGGGGGGGGGGGGGATTCTTCCATAAAACTAATATGTAAATTGTATGTTTATAGAAGAGAATGTGAGGGTGAGTGTACCATGTGGGGTTGAGTGTACCATGTGGGGGTGGGTGTACCATGTGGGGTTGAGTGTACCATGTGGGGGTGGGTGTACCATGTGGGGGTGGGTGTACCATGTGGGGGTGGGTGTACCATGTGGGGGTGGGTGTACCATGTGGGGGTGAGTGTACCATGTGGGGGCGGGTGTACCATGTGGGGGTGAGTGTACCATGTACTTGCCACATGAATGATAGCACGGAAGGATGCCAATGTACCACTACTATTCTGGTGTTACTGATCCTCTCCTTCATCGGCCATTTTTATAGGTGTGGAAAGGGTCTAGAGCAAAGCATGCCCACTGTATGAAATTTTCGCAGGATGTAAATTTTTCAAATCGCTTGAAAGTCGACTGTTCACATTGTTATCTTTGCGAATACATGCAGGTTATTAGTCTAGGAAGCCAGACTGAAAAATATGGTGTCGTACTATTTAAGCATTTAGGTGAAGATCTTGAACAGCATGTGCAGCATACAATTGACAAGGCTTGGTGCTATTTGGAAGGCTGATTCTGAGGTCTATAGGCTTGAATCATATGCCCATCAGCTTGATCCACTCCTGAGCAGCTCAACCATGTTTCTGAGCTAGATGGTTGGACAGCCTTCCCTGGATTCCGTGTAAGCTGATCGACTTGAAAGAATGTAGACATCTTTACTGAGGACTATTGGGTGTCCAAATTTATACTGCAAAATACAGGCCTGTTAACAAGGTTTATCTTTTGTGAAGCGTCCAATAAACAGTTACGACTACCATTTTCCAGCTGTTCAGGAAAATTTGCAGATAAAATTTCACGAATCTGAAGCCATTTACTAAAGTCGTGAAAATATAGTCCCACAAACATTTCGGACAGTACGGTAGTTATTTTCGATGCAGCAGAGACTGGCGCTGCAGTTTTGGTTAATTGCATAACGACTAATAATTTGTGTGTGATACGTATACGTATAGTGCTGATCGCTATATATATATATAGGGCAGCATTTTGCCCTATAGAGCTGTTCACTATTTTTGATGCTTATCCTCTGGAGGCCTTTTGTAAATTTTGCACCTTCATCCTCTAAATCAGATCTTAATTCTTCCATCTCTTCAGGAATTCATTTTAAATTTCAAATTGTTAGTTGTAGTACATATAATTATGTATATATACTGTCCGTCCTCACAAATATCCCCACTGCTCAGTAGTTTGCAAATCACATAGAATGTACCCGTTCATTTACTGCAGGCTTATGAAAGATTGGGACAATTCTACACTAGAGATGACGTGACTGGTGTGAGGAGTAGATATTCACCAAACATTGAGTTCATTAATTTAGCAACTGTTAAACGTTGTTATTGTCGAGCCAAACCTAAAAAAGATGTCACAGAATTTCTCCAGGCAGTCATCCATGGTGTTGATGGCTATCATAAGAATTCGACACCCATTAAATACAAGAACATTTTAACTTGTTTTGGCAAAACTTCAGGGCAAAGAGTGGTTATAAGTGGACCTCCCGGATGTGGGAAAACTACTCTTGCCCGCAGACTGTGCAAGAATCTCTATTCAGGAGGACTTCCCCACAAGTACCAACTTGTGGTTTTTGCTGAACTGAGACGATTGAGAGTGCACATGGACAAAAGAAGAGACGACATTGACCTTCCGTTCTTACTCCAGCACTTGGATCTTCCTGAGCTGTGTCCAGTAATAGAAGAGCAAGCTGGAGCTGGAGTCCTTCTAATTCTGGATGGATTCGATGAGGTTGCAGACTGTCTGGGAAAGTCCCCATTCCTGTCCAAGCTCTTATCATGTAAAGATCGTTACTTCAGCCAATGTGACGTGTTTGTGACCACTCGACCTTCACGATTTATTGATCTGACTTTAATGATAGAAACATCTCCATTTCACATTGAAATTCTCGGTTTTACAAATTCCAACATTGACAGCTACATCCAGAGCTACTTCAGAAGTGATGTAGACAAATCACAGAAGGTAATCCACCGTCTGAATACCCTCTCTTTAGTGAGAGGCATATGCCGCATCCCTAGGGTCCTGGAAATAGTGTGCATGGTGCAGGAATACCTGAATGACGATCCTCTTCCAGAGAATCTAAGTGGTATATTCCTGAAGTACATTTGCCACCAGTTGGAGGAGTACCTCAGTCAGACACACCCATCTGTCAAGAAGAGGATCCGAAACCTCCTTGAAGTCCCAAAAGACCCCTTTCCAGGGTTTTCGCAGCTATGTGAGGTGGCATACAAATGCTGTCTCAATCAGCGTCTGATTCTGACAGATGAAGATTTGGGTGACTTGAAGAACTACATTGACACTCGCGGCAGCATCTACAACCTTCTGTTTTCTGAAGACGTCGATGATCACTGTCCAATTGCGGGTGTCCTCTACCAGTTTGATCACAAGACAGTACAGGAAGCTTTGGGTGCAGTTCACATCGGACATCAGAGCAAAGTAGAGCAAGAGAAGATCTGGAGTAAATGGTTCAACACTCCACACATGGCTGAGGTGTGGAAGATGTACTGCGGACTGACTGGACTTAAACATGTTGATTTGGCATCTCTCAGCTTCTCCTCCTTATCAGAGCGAGCCAGAGATGTGATGGACCAGTACCTCCTCTGGGATGACAACATGCTTGTGATGATGTCCCTGTACGAAGCCAACAACAGATCTGTATCAAGCCAAGTTCTCCCAGCAGTGTTCAAGAACACTATTCATGCATTCGTCCACATGGAGTTCCCTTACGAATTACATGTGGTGGCATATGCCTTTGAACACCACCCTACCATAGAGAGAGCCTGTGTAGATTTTGGTTATTCAGATGCTCTCCTAGAAAGTGGTAAGTGATGTGATCATGCTGCATGTGAGTACACAATTGCTGTGCTCTGTGCATTCCTGCATATGTGGAGTAGGGTCTTTGGTGTAGGACCTTTGATGGTTGACTGGTTGGAGTGTTAGTTTCTGTAAGTGTATTCTACAGAAGCAATAGGGACAAGGTTCATGCATGCATGATCTGAGAGTGAACTGGTGTAAAAGGGGGAGGCTTGTTATTTCTCTATGAAGGCCTATATCTGCATGGGATTCCTCCTTAGCTAGGGTGGAGTGAGGAGTGGTGGAGTAATTTGGAACGGCTAGGGAAGTAGTGCCATCACCAAACTACACCCATTATTTCTCATCATTGTTGTTTCCATGAATTGGGAGGGTTAGGGTTAGGGTTAGGGCTATAGACAGCCATGCATAACACAAGTTAGAGAAACTGTGTGCAGTCCATGCTACCCCAGACTGTGTTCCAACCTACGTACCTCACTTTACTCTATATCCTGTTAGCCCTATGTGTGTGTGTGTGTGTGTGTGTGTGTGTGTGTGTGTGTGTGTGTGTGTGTGTGTGTGTGTATAGTGTGTATATACCTGTTGTAGTGTGCTAGTTGTGAGTTTCTGTATGTGCTGTGTAGAGTAAAGAGGTTTTGTAGTGTTCAGTTCTGGTATGATTCAGTACAGGAACCAGGGGTTGGTCATCCCTCCCCCACACCACTTGTTGTGAGAAGGGGGTCAGATGTAGTCCTGCATGTACGTACAGTACATGGTGGAAGGTTGTGGGAGCTGTGAGACATGTACAGTACATGGTGGAAGGTTGTGAGAGCTGTGAGACATGTACGTACAGTACATGGTGGAAGGTTGTGAGAGCTGTGAGACATGTACACGTACAGTACATGGTGGAAGGTTGTGAGAGCTGTGAGACATGTACACGTACAGTACATGGTGGAAGGTTGTGGGAGCTGTGAGACATGTACGTACAGTACATGGTGGAAGGTTGTGAGAGCTGTGAGACATGTACGTACAGTACATGGTGGAAAGTTGTGAGAGCTGTGAGACATGTACGTACAGTACATGGTGGAAGGTTGTGAGAGCTGTGAGACATGTACATACAGTACATGGTGGGAGGTTGTGGGAGCTGTGAGATATGTACGTACAGTACATGGTGGAAGGTTGTGGGAGCTGTGAGACATGTACGTACAGTACATGGTGGAAGGTTGTGAGAGCTGTGAGACATGTACGTACAGTACATGGTGGAAGGTTGTGAGACATGTGTACCAACCAAGTGAAGGTTTCTCTCAGCACCAGTTGGTGAAGTGTTCCAACACTTGTGCTCATCAACAGCATTGGTTGAGTACCTATCACTGCCCTCGTTTACAATGTTTGTCCTCTTTCCAGTCACTCAGTTGATGATGACTCCTCAGATGTGTTTGTGATTATGTGATTTGTTCACTGTTTACAGATCTGAAGCCACTGAATGAGAGCATTAGGAAACTGAAAGCTATTGAGTTGAGGAATCCACCTGTGGAAACAGTGGTGTCTGCATTGTCAGGACAAGTTGAGGAGCTCAGACTGTCTGTGGATGATGTATGCTATCCTCTCTAGTGTTTGTGCACAGACAGTGAACTGTACACATGTGAGCACATGTGTCCTACTGCATGTATTATGTATATGTGCTCAGATTTTCGTGGGATGAAACTTTCATTGTTTATGCAGATTGGAAGCCATATGTGCAATAACCAAAATGGCTGTCAAAAGAATAGGGGTCATTGAGAAGCAATGCAGTATTTTTTCTCTTTTCTCCAGTGGTTTTAATCTGCAAACAGAGGGAGTTTATTAATAAAGACTAAAAGATGGTAGGATTAAAGGGGGATCCGGGAATTCAAAAATCATATAACTTGTGAGAATCATTGATCTGCAAAAGTTTTCTCCTGTGAAGATTTGAGCACATACAGTACTTGCAGGATATGGAGATCCAGTGCATTACATGTGGTCATTGTCCTCTGAAGTACATGCACACAGATGTGTGAACCTACAGTGTGTGTACGTGTTGTACATGATATGGTTTGTACTGTGTACTGTGCACTGGATGGGGGTTGAGTGTGATGTCCATGGACCTGTTTCTGATACCATACACAGATGATGATTCTTGAAGGAGATATTGTTTATTGCGAGAGGATATGTGATGCTATGGAAACCAGCCATTGTCTCAGATCAGTACATATTGGAGAATCTTATATATTTGCTGATAGATTGTCTGCAGTGCTAGCTGGTCTTTGTAGGGTAAAGAGACTCACTGAGCTCACTATTGGCACAGGGTATGGTCTGGAAGGTAGGTATGTACTGAGTCTCTGATGTTATTTGTGTTGACCCCACAGTACAAGGTGATGCACACCACACACACATAAACACAGGTACAGTACACGTGTACACACACACACGAACACAGGTACAGTATACGTGTACACATGAACTGAATGTGTATACAGTCACACTTGATCCCAGCACATTCTTGAATGTCTGGTGGACTTTAGTGATCAGGTCTGTAAGTCGATACAATAGATTATTGTATTCAGTGCTGGGATATTTTACAGGTAACACAACTGCGGACTATTATATAGTGGTTCTCATGTAGGTTGCACCTGCAGACACTGCTACCCACGATAAAACTGTAGTACTGTACATGAGTTTTTGGGGATAAATTCAAATCTTAATCTATTGGTGAAGCTTGCAAAAGTGACTTCCTGCTAAGATTTTGGGCAGTACAATAAGCAAAGTATTGCACATGCTCACACACATCCATGTACTGTACATGCAGTATTACAAATGCACTGGCTGTTCCCTGTGTCCTCTATTCCAGGTGCAGAGTTTCCTCTTGAATCTCTGAAGAATGTATTTGTTCACCTGGAGAAGTGCACATTACGGGTTCCATTGACTTGTCCACAGTGGTGTACTGTGCTGTCAGGTTTGAAGGATGCAAAGAAGTTGAAGGAACTTTGTGTTTACATGGAAGATGTTTGGGTAAGAGCTACAGACATGAACTTTGAAGTGACTAATGACAATGATGTGTTTCCATATTAGGACATCCACATTGGAGGTACTGACTGTGATTCACTTAATGCCATAGAAGAATTGGTAGCTACTAGTGATCAACTGGTCAAGGTTGATGTTGGTTGTGATGACCAGGTGAGGGGTAGCCACTAGTGTGGCTGTGGCCATCCATATGATCCCATCTCTGATGTATTGTTGTAGAGGTTGGAAGACTGTGAAGACCTTGTGTTGTCAGTGGTGAAAGGGGCTTTCCGAAACAAGAACATATCAGAACTTAGGATCAGTAGAAATGTACTGTTGTGTATCTAAATATTATCTCTGTTTTGTTGTGTGCATCAATAATTAATGGTGTGTGTTTTTTTGTGTTTGTGTGTATACACATGTACACATGTGTGTGTGTACTTGCATGCATGCATGCATGACATTGTGTGTGTGTGTGTGTGTGTGTGTGTGTGTGTGTGTGTGTGTGTGTGTGTGTGTGTGTGTGTGCACATCAACTCTGTTAGGTAGTGTGGATTTTACAAAAAACTGCAGTTTCAGGCTAAGCTTTTTTAATGTGTTTTGCATTGTGGACTCTTGTCTGTCCAGACATTCAATCTTATAATTACATAATGTTTGATCCCCTCAAAAATTTGTTTGTGTTACATTGTTCACAAGTAATAGTTGTATCCTGCCTTGGTGTGCTACAGCAGCCATAAAGTGCTAATTAAATGACCGAGGGCGCAGCCCGAGGTCAATTAATTGGCACTTTATGCTGCTGTAGCACACCAAGGTAGGATACAACTATTATGTGTCATGGTGAAGCAAAACACTGCAAAATGTGACAATTGA
>CAUJGJ010000185.1:911774-929274 GCA_963170055.1 Halisarca cf. caerulea | reverse complement strand
CACAGTGACATGACCTACCAGTTATAGCTACATATGTACTTGAGCTGTTTGACTCCGTGAATCTGTACCAACTACCCTGTAGGCTGCCCTGTGGCTGCATGTGGGCCACAGGGCAGCCTACAGGGTAGTGCATGTGCACCCTGGGGTTGTAGCCTACCCTGTGGTTGTAGTCTACCTGGGCCTTTGGCCGTGGGCCACTGTGACCACCCTGTGCCAGGTTGTGGGCTACCCTGTGGTTGTAGGCTACCCTGTGGGTGTGGGCTACCCTGTGGCTGTAGGCTACCCTGTGGTTGTAGGCTACCCTGTGGCTGTAGGCTACCCTGTGGGTGTGGGCTACCCTGTGGCTGTAGGCTACCCTGTGGTTGTAGGCTACCCTGTGGTTGTAGGCTACCCTGTGGCTGTAACTGAGCTGCTAGAGTGCTCAGCTACACTCGAGCATGAGTAGAAGTAGCTGGTCCACTGAGTGTCGTGAGACTGATCATGATCATGCAGCAGAAAGTACAACTCCTCTGCAGGCTGGATCGAGTGACTGTATCCCATTTCGTGTCGCGGTGGCACGGACGGTGGTGAACTTGGGCATCCTCTTTTGCAATACGCACATTAACTTGCGCAACGCGTCACGTGAGGGGAAGTTCCCGTAGAAGCTTGTCTCCTCGGCTTGGGGCGGTGGTTCGTGTTTGGAGTACTATCTAAGGTTTGGATGGTCGACCCTTCGTCCGTGCTTTTATTAGGGTCTGAGGTACCGCGAACTAGGTAGAGGAGATATTGATCACGACTGATTGGGTCAAATGGGACAATTATTGAAGACCACTCGTAGTTCGAATGTTTCGTCTCTTCCAGGTATCCATCCGACTTATTCTTAGGTTTAATAGAGTTTCAATTGTTCACTGATCACCAAAATACCATTGTACCAAGTTTTGTACATTTTCTAATTATGTCTCACGTTTCACCTCTCACAACAATAAACTTACTTTCTCATGTGTTCCCCAGCTGGTCGTGTCCGTGCACCAGCTGGGGAATTGATGAGAAAATGACCTACTGCAGCCACCAAACTAACTAAATATGACTTGTTTTGATTGTGTGTGTGTGTGTGCGCACGCGCATGCGTGCATGCGTGCATGCATGCGTTCATGTATGTGTGTTTGTGTGTGTGCATGTGTGTGCGTGTGTGTGCACACGGGGGTATTCTAATGTTTGGGGTACGGGGGCCTTAATGGTATAGCCAAAGGCTAATGGCTGACTCAGGTTAAATAAGGAATTATCATCATTATTATTATGCAGTCTCATTTGTACCTACTGCAGGTTGTCCCCCTCAATCCCGGACTGTAGTGACATCTACAACTGGTGAACCAACACCATCATTGTCCACATCAGATGATGAGAGGACGAGGAAGTTGAAACAGGTACATAACATGTCCTAAGACTACCTACCTCTACCTTATTCCAAGTTTTTTTTTTTTTCATTTTTAAGTGTTTTTTTTTATTGTTCTTGTCCATGTCTGTGTGATTTCCCTTGTATTTGTATAGATCCATGGTAGCTTGGTAACCTAGATTTACTGCATTTCTTTTAAAATTTCGTCAATCTATAGTTACTGCTTTTGAAGTGCCAAAATACCTCTAATAGAGGGCAAAATCATTTGCATGTTATTGATTTGTGTGTGAGTCATTTGTAACCAGCTGCATGTGGAAGCATGTTAGCAGACCACAGTGTCCTGGAGTGCCAGAAACAAAGTTCCCATGTTCTTGGATTGTGACTCTATATAGCAGCCATTATCCAACAGACTGCTGTTCAGTACTGCCATTTACCAAAATGTCTTCAGGAATTCAGAGGAGGTCTTCAGCTGTTCTTTAACAAACAGTGATCAAATTTCTTAGCGTATGTGATGTCCACTAATCAAGCGGCTACTTTCAGCAAGGGGTCTGCAACTCCTTGGAATCTTGTACGCTCCACTTGTATCTTGGATTCTTATACAGAATCCTGGAATCCTGACCTGCTATGAAATCTTAGAATCGATCCTTGAATCTTAGGTTGAAATCTTATAATCCTCAACAGAATCTTTTGAAATCTTTGAATGCCAGTGAAAATCCAATGCGCAATCTTACCAAATCTGATATGGAATCTTATGGAATCTATAAAGAATCCGGAATCTCGTACGCCACTTTACTTAGTGGCAGACCCATGTATCGACTTTCAGCGCTGAAAGAGTAACCATTTTGTTATTCTAATTTCATCACCCACATCTAAAGTTTCAACACACACAGCAAGGTATAGCGTATTTCCCTTCCAGGTCACCACCAATTAGTGTTGCTGTGATAATCACGATGCACAGTATATTGCAATATGTTCTCTAAATGATACGATACACTAAAAATACTTAATGTCATGAGTTGTCGTGTACATATCTCCAGCAGGCTGTCCTGCTGGGCCTGCAATGCTAGTGCATTTGACCTTTGAAATTGTTAGCAAGCACACTATTGTGGCTTCACAGTCCCTACACCTCATGCCCATAGTAACTGTATTTAATCAATCAATCAGAATATGTTAATTATTTGAGCACAATACACAAAAGGTACACTTAAATCATAGACTCGTGAATGCTCAGAGATGTCACGCATTGGAAGGTATTTTATATAGCATACTGGGTAATGTGATTGCATACAAATGCAATTGGCTTGTGCTTGAACAGGTAAACAGTATTACTTGTTGATAACTCTGATCGCCTGTACCTATATATTTTGCAATATACTGATATCGTGATGTATCATGATACATGTCTAGATAACAAAATATTATCGTGATACACTTTTAGCAGTATCGTGGCAACACTATCACCATGATTACATGACAAATTTTTAGATGTGTGCGTGTGTGTGATACATATTGCTGATTGCTGAAAATGACAGCATTTGTATTGCCAAACAGCAACAGTCCAGCATCATTACAGGAGGGGAGGAACCACTCTTTTTACCAAACCTCTAAAAGACATTGACAATTAGACTTAAAAGTTTATAGACTATACTATCATGAACAGGATATTGTAGCAATTAACCAGGTTGGGATGCCTTACAGGGTTTTATCTGGGGTCAAATTTTTGGGGAGGGAACCTTCACATCTATTTATATGTACGTATGTATATACACACATGCGTGGCGCAGTGCGGCGTGGCATGGCGCAAGCATGATGTTGTGTATTCAATGATATTAAAAACCACACTCATGCATGCAGCATGCAAATCAGGTTTTCTTTCAGAATAATGATGAAGATGAGGCAATGGCAAAGTATAGTGATGTACGTAACGGCGGGCAGAATCTGATATGCATGTGGAATAATAGTGGTCTAGGGGGGTCTGAGGGTATGCCTCCCGGCCCAGGAAAATTTTTAGTTTTCATGCCTCAGAAGGTGATAAATGAGGCTGTTTTACGCCACTCAAGCTGTTTCTGAATACAGTCCACAGATTGGTCTGTTGCAACTGTGCATGTGTGTTATAGCTAGGATAAAATTTCAAGGGAAAGATACCCCCTGTGCCCCCTTTCCTCTAAATGAAACCCTGAACATGTGCAAGCATGCGTAAGTACCTATACATGAATAAATCCTTGCACAAATGCTTATGCCATGCTGTTTGGAACAAAGCTAAATCACGTGCAATTTACATTAGAACTCCTAAATTTTGACACATGTATTTATTGACTATGTAACTGCTAAATAAACATACATACCAATGGATTCAAGATTGATTAATGCAAGCTATTAATAATATAAGCATTTTTGGCAAATTCTACCCTTTATAAATGGATTCATGATCAATTCATGACAGTGTTCCTTCACAAAAATTAAGCCTACATATTTTTATTTTGGGGGGGGAACCTTTCTGCTTAGGGGGGGAACTATACCCAGGGATCCCCCCCCCCCCCCCAGATAAAATCCTGCCTTAATTACCACTTCCGTATATGTAGTGGAACCTGCCTAGTCCGGCACCCATTGGGGAATGAAAAACAGTGCTGGATTTGCAGGTTGCTGGATTACAGAGGTTAGTTTGTATGGTATATTAATGGTCAGTGCCAGACAATCTTGGCTGGTTTAGGTGAATGCTGCATGGTTTATGGAGGTGCCGGATTAGCCTAAGGTAGGTTCTACTGTAGTTTCCTTTGGGTCTGCAATACATGTGTGCAGCATTTCAGTATTGAACACTACACCACACTTCAAATTATAGAGCAGGAACGTGCTGCAAGAATGTCTATCTGGAAGCTAAGGACATTCTTGCCCTTCTGCCCACACAATTCAGGACGACCACCATCCTATAGTGCTGTTGCCAATTGCATTTGATATTTTTGAAAAATAACATGTATACTCATGACCAGCCTCGTCCCATATGTTGTCCTATACTGATTGCCCTGATGAGCAGTCATCTGCAGTGGCTCCATACATGATGGGGGTGTAAGTGGATGCTACTTAGTCTTATAAGCGGGGCAGGATAGCATGGGATTCATCAAGTGTTTGCATGAAGGACCTTATCCACCTAGTATAGTTCTAACGTCACCAGAAATTAATGCTTGGCAGCTGTATACAGTGAGGAAACGTAAAATTGCATGACATGTATAATATTGCTGTTGCCTCATTCGGTCATCATGCAGTTATCAGCAAAGGTCCATGACTTGCAGGACCTGCATTTACTTGCGAGGATATTCTTTGATCCAGACCCTTTTTTGTGCCTATAAGAATGGCCGACGAAGGACAGAGTTGGTAATCCCATAGTATAGTACTACCATCTTCCATATGCAGTGAACAAACGCATACACAAGAATCTTTAAGGCAACATCGCATAAAATTTCTCTCACTATACTTTATTAAATGTGCAAGAAACTCCACAGCAAGTTGTGGGAGGCACAGGGACAGAGCAATTACTTATAATGGTCGCAGTGTTTGGGTAACATTAAAACTGGCTGACAACACTTGGCAAAACTGGTCATAGTCAAAATGGCCCTTGACCTCAGCAATAATATTAATCTTATCATGGCAAATATAGCCACACACATGTGGCAGAAAATATCAAGAATACACACACAAGGACACAGCAGCTGACAATTAAAGCAAAGCAAAACAAGCAGAAAACAACCAAAACAGGAAATTACAGTCTAATTGTAAAAAATGCATGCATGTATGTACATATATGCAATGGAGACTAACATAATATTGATGAACACGGGGGGGGGGATTGTATGAGTATGTTGATGAGCTTATATGTGTGTAATCAGTAACCCTATGTAGCAACTAAATAAAAATCAAATAGGTGGAGATAAATAAGCTAAATTAAATGTTAATTGAGTTGCTTTTGAAATGTATTGCGAAGTTTGTTTGATGATTGTAGAGTCTCTGCTGCTGATGTGGTAAATTAATTTTTCGCAGGAAGTTAGAAATTTTAATGTACTACGTATAACGGCAATTTAAAAATGTATAAATAGCTTGGATCGTGGCTGGGAATAAATTGGTAGACAATCAAAAAGCCTGTGGACTTTATCATCTCATCAATGAAATTTAGACTGCATATATAGTGTGCATTTGCGTTCAGAGACAGGGGTAATTGGTCCACTGTGTCCAATCTCAATCATCAGGTTGTGGTCTGAGATAACAATTGTCTTAGTTTGGGATTGTGGATGCAAGCTAAATATGTTCCTGGAAATCAGATTTAATTAACTTGTACTGTACATTCTCACCTCCCTCCCCTCGAATGGGGTGAGGCCCCTATCATTGTTGATGGTACACATCTTAAATTGAGTTTGTTGATCAATCAAAGTTTGGAAAATTTATATTTATAATATTATATTTTATAAAATTTCCCCACTGCGCAGTAGTTTACAGATCACATAGAATGTATCTGTTCATTCTATTGCAGGCTTATGAAAGATTGGGACAATTCTACACTAGGGATGACGTAACTGGTGTGAAGTGTAGATATTCTCGGAACATTGAGTTCATTAATTTAGCAACTGTTGGACGTGATTATTGCCAAGCCAAACCTAAAAAAGATGTCACAGAATTTCTCCAGGCAGTCATCCATGGTGTTGATGGCTATTATAAGAATTCGACACCCATTAAATACAAGAACATTTTAACTTGTTTTGGTAAAGATTCAGGGAAAAGAGTGGTTATAAGTGGACCTCCAGGATGTGGGAAAACTACTCTTGTCCGCAAACTGTGCAAGGATCTCTATTCAGGAGGACTTCCCCACAAGTACCAACTTGTGGTTTTGGTTGAACTGAGACGATTGAGACTGCACATGGACAAAAGAAGAGACGACATTGACCTTCCATTCTTACTCCACCACTTGGATCTTCCTGAGCTGTGTCCAGTAATAGAAGAGCAAGCTGGAGCTGGAGTTATTCTAATTCTGGATGGATTCGATGAGGTTGCAGACTGTCTGGGAAAGTCCCCATTCCTATCCAAGCTCTTATCATGTAAAGATCGTTACTTCAGCCAATGTGACATGTTTGTGACCACTCGCCCTTCACGATATATTGATCTGACATCTATGATAGAAACATTTCCATTTCACATTGAAATTCTCGGTTTTACAAGCTCCAACATTGACAGCTACATCCAGAGCTACTTCAGAAGTGATGCAGACAAATCACTGAAGGTAATCCACCGTCTGAACACCTTCCCTTTAGTGAGAGGAATATGCCGCATCCCTAGGGTCCTGGAAATAGTGTGCATGGTGCAGGAATACCTGAATGACGATCCCCTTCCAGAGAATCTAAGTGGTATATTCCTGAAGTACATCTGCCACCAGTTGGAGGAGTACCTCAGTCAGACACACCCATCTATCAAGGAGAGGATCCAAAACCTCCTTGAGGTCCCAGAAGACCTGTTTCCAGGATTTTCCCAGCTGTGTGAGGTGGCATACAAATGCTGTCTTCATCAGTGTCTGATTCTGACAGATGAGGATTTGGGTGACTTGAAGAAATACGTAGACACCCGTGGTAGCATCTACAACCTTCTGTTTTCCGAGGACATTGACAATCACTGTCCAATTACAGGTGTCCTCTCCCAGTTTGATCACAAGACAGTACTGGAAGCCTTGGGTGCAGTTTACATTGGACATCAGAGCAAAGTAGAGCAAGAGAAGATCTGGAGTAAATGGTTCAATACTCCACACATGGCTGAGGTGTGGAAGATGTACTGCGGACTGACTGGACTTGAATATGTTGATTTGGCATCTCTCAGCTTCTCCTCCTTATCAGAGCAGGCTAGAGAAGTGATAGACCAAGATCTCCTCCAGGATGACAACATGCTTGTGATGGTGTCCCTGTACGAAGCCAACAACAGTTTTGTATCAAGTCAAGTTCTCCCAGCAGTGTTCAAGAACACTATTTGTTCATCCATTCAGTTTCCTTTTGATTCCCAAGTAGTGACGTATGCCATTGAACACCACCCTACCATAGAGAGGGTCAGGTTGGATATTGGTTATAGACTCTCAGCAAGTGGTGAGTGATGTGATCATGCTGTATGTATGTGAGTACACAATTGCTGTGCTCTGTGCATTCCTGCATATGTGAGGTAGGGTCTTTGGTGAGGACCTTTGATGGTTGACTGGTTGGAGCATTATAGTTTCTGTAAGTGTATTCTACAGGAGCAATAGGGACAAGATACGTACATGCGTGGTCTGAGGGTGAGCTGATGTACAAAGAGGAGGGTTGTTGTCTATGAGTGCCTATACCTGGGATTCCTCCTCAGCTAGGGTAGAGTGGGGAATGGTGGAGTAATTTGGAACAGTCAATTGAAAGCAGTGCCATCAGCAAGCTACACACATTTCTCATCATTGTTGTCTCCGTGAATTGGGAGTTCAGCAGTGGCATGCAAGTACCATGGCCATAGACAGCCATGCATGACACAAGTTAGAGGAACTGTGTACAGTCCATGCTACCCCAGACTGTGTTCCAAGCTATACCTCACTTTACCCTATATCCTGTTGACCCTGTGTGTGTGTATATATAGTGTGTACCTGTTTGTAGTGTGCTAGTTTCTGTATGTGCTGTGTATAGTGAAGAGGTTTTGTAGTGTTCAGTTCTCGTGTGATTCAGCACAGGAACTAGGGGTTGGTCGTCCCTCCCCCACACCACTTGTTGTGAGAAGGGGGTCAGATATTGTTCTGCATGTACGTGCAGTAAAGAAACCCTTATTTGGTTGGTGCACATGTATACATGGTGGGGGGTTGTGAGAGCTGTGAGACATGTGCACCAACCAAGTGAAGGTTTCTTTCAGCACCAGTTTTGAAGTCTTCCAACTCTTATGCTCGTCAACAGCATTGGTTGAGTACTAATTGGTGCCCTCATTTACAATGTTTATCCTCTTTCCAGTCGCTCAGTTGATGATGACTCCTGCAGATGTGTTTGTGATTGTGTGATTTGCTCACTGTTTACAGATCTAAAGCCACTGAATGAGAGCATTAGGAACCTGAAAGCTGTTGAGTTGAGGGATCCACCTGTGGAAACAGTGGTGTCTGCATTGTCAGGACAAGTTGAGGAGCTCAGACTGACTGTGGAAGAGGTATGCCATGCATCCTGACCTGTGTTTGTTTACACACATGCAGTGAACTGTCCACATATGTGTGTACATGTACATGTGTCCTACTGTGTGTGCTCAAAGTTTTGCAGAATCTGATGAAACTTATTATGGAGATCCAGTGCATTGCATATGGTCATTGTCCTCTGAAGTGCATGTACACAGACGTGTAAACCTACAGTGTGTGTATGTTATACATGATATGGTTTGTACTGTGTACCGACCACTGGTTGGGGGCTGTGTATTATGTCCATGGATCTATAGATGTCTAATACCACACACAGAGGATGCGTGATGTACAGAAGATCCTTGATGTAGGAAGTGAAGAGTATTGGAAGAGAATTGGTGGTGCTTTGGAAGCCAGCCATTTTCTCAGATCACTACATATACATTTGGTTGGAGGAGCAAGGCCACATGAGTTGTCTGCAGTGCTAACAGGTCTTTGTAGGAAGGAAAGACTCACTGAGCTCACTATGGACACAGGGTGTGGTCTGAGAGGTATGCATGTACTGATTCTCTGGTGGTTATCTGTTTTGACACCACGGTACAAGGTGATGCACACCACACACATAAGCACAGGTACAGTACACGTGTACACACACAAACACAGGTACAGTATACATGTACACATGTACTGAATGTACATACAATTCACCTGATCCAGCACATTGTTGGACGTCTGGTGGACTTTAATGATCAGGTCTTTAGTTGATAAAGACATAAACATGTTCAGTGCTGTGATATTTTGCAGGTAAAATAGCTACAGACTATTATTGTTAATGGTTCTCAGGTAACACCATTCAGCCATTTTCTACCAACAGTAAAACTGTAAATGAGTTTTTGTGAATAGATTCTTGCAAATCTTAATTTTTGGGAAATATTGTTTTTGCTTTCACCGGAAGTGTCCGGAATGTCTGGAACAATGTGCATAATAATATATATATATATGTGTCAACAACATGGCGGATGCGAAGTCGGTATGTAATCTTTTGGCTATATTTCGGAAAACATTGATTCGTTTGCTCCTGATTTTATCAGTGAAGAGTCTTTCGACCAGAAGAGTTCTTCGAAGTATTAGTTTTAAATTAGTAAATAACGACGATTTCCTAGCGATTCGAGTTTCCAGGGCCGTAGACGGCCCACGAGTTTTCTAAACTCAAATCGCTTGTTTGGCAAAGTTTACAAAAGTGAATTTCTGCAAAGATTTCAGATGGTACAGTAAGTACTTCAAGTATTATGCATGTACACACATCCATGTACATGCAGTATTAAAAATGCACTAGCTGGTTCCCTGTGTCCTCTATTCCAGTTGCAGAATGTCTTATTGAACCTCTGACGAATGCATTTTTTCTCTTGGAGAAGTGTGCTATATGGCTTCCATTGACCCGTTCAGAGTGGTATACTGTCCTGTCAGGTTTGAAGGATGCAAAGAAGTTTAAGGAACTTTGTGTTTACATGAAACGTGTTAGGGTAAGAGCTACAGACATGAACTCTGAAGTGACAAATGATAATGATGTGTTTCCATATTAGGGCGGCCACATCAGTGGTACTGACTGTGATTCATTTGATATCATAGAAGAATTGGTAGCTACTAGCGATCAACTGGTGAAGGTTGATGTTGGTTGTGATAACGAGGTGAGAGGTATACATAGCCACCAGTGTGTATATTACTCTCTTCATGATCCCATCTCTGATGTATTGTTGTAGATGTTGAATGTCTTTGGAGACCTTGTGTTGTCAGTGGTGAAAGGGGCTTTCCGAAACAGGAACATATCAGAATTCAGGATTGCTTTCTATGGACATGTACCGTTGTATATCTTATTGTTTGTTTGTGTGTGTGTTTGTGTATGTGTGTGTGTGTGTGTGTGTGTGTGTGTGTGTGTGTGTGTGTGTGTGTCACCTCTGGTAGGTGGTGTGGACTTTGCAGAGACTGTAGTTTGAAGCAAAGCTTACCATATAGTGGGAAACTTTTGTGGGTGAAAACCTTCGTGAATTTTGTGAACAAGAGAGCATTTGCAAAGTTTTTTTTCACGAAAATTCAAAAAGGAGGGGCTAAATTATGGGAGGTGAAGCATTCTGAGTGAAGCCACATGGCGCGTTATTCAGTAAATAGACGCTCTCCTGTAACCAGTTTTGTTTGTG
This sequence comes from Halisarca cf. caerulea, assembly GCA_963170055.1. NCBI lineage: Eukaryota > Metazoa > Porifera > Demospongiae > Chondrillida > Halisarcidae > Halisarca > Halisarca cf. caerulea. The sequence continues at coordinate 918,572 of CAUJGJ010000185.1, read as the reverse complement.
CTTTCATTTGAAGATTTACTCGGTCGTGACACTCAGCAGTACAGCTTATAGCTGTGGATTTGTTCAAGTACTTTAAACCTTCTAAACCAACACTACCCCAGCCTGATGGCCCCCTCTACTAAACAGTACCTTCATCTAGAATTGCAGCTGCAAACAAGGTGAGTTGAAAATGAAAGTATACTACAGATGGCAGCCAGCTGCAGGAGTCCATGACGTCCAAGTGGGGATCATATGAGCATTTCACCCCTGAAGAGAGAGCGCAGATTGGAAAGCGGGCTGTGAAGCATGATGTAACTGACTCAATTGACCACAACTCCAGGGCATCATTGTGACACCATCATGCAGGGCATTTCCCGTCAGACCGTGCCAGACCATAGGGTTCCTTCTGGGAAGGAACACCAGCTGTAGTCAAGGACAGGTGGACAATGTCATTTAAGGCATTGTGATGTGGATGTTGTCCTTGGCTTTTAACACTGCTGAGGCCGTGAATGGCGTACTCATCAACTGCAGCACCACAGTGATGGCAGAGATGGGGGCGGCAAAGGGGCACACCAAGACGAAGACCGACACAAATCGAAATGGTGTCATCATCCATTGGGAGACCCAGGGAGGAGACGGGGGGGGGGGGGCATTCAACCAAGCCCTGGATTCCTTGGAAGTAGCCCCCAATAGTCTGGCCCTGGATACAGGACTTGGACTTGCGTTGACCAGATGCTCAAAGCAAGTGTGCACTTTTGGGAGGTCCCAAGCCTTCTGTTTGCCTTTGTTAGGGCTGGATGGAAGAGGCAAATTGTCACCATTCCAATGAGCCAAGGCGAGTCCAACATCTGTGTAAGACGAACTGTGCATATGTGATGGGAGAATCTGCCTGGTAAGAGGAGCGCAGCCAGCAGCTGAGGCCAAGAATGCAGAAGGAGCAAGCTGGACTGCACTCCTAGTACCAATGCCGCCAAAGGCGACAGGCAGGGATGTCTGGAGCCATGTACGGTCATCAGAAAGGTTGATGTTGAGGACTGCTGTGAGTGTGGAACGCAGAAGGCAATCAAAATCCTGTAACTTGGAAGATGAGAAACATGGTGATGATCTCAACAAGTACAAGACTTTGGGGATGGCGAAAGAATGACGAAGAAGAAGGAGGGCATCATGTCTTTGGAAGTGGAGGAGTCTCTCACCCATGACCCCGAGGGCATCAATTTTCTTAGAAAGAACAGAATCCACAGAAGCAAGGAGGCCGATGGGCGCACCAAGAAAAGTGGCATCCCTGGATCTAACAAGCAAAGCTATGTAGATTGAGGAAAACCATAATCCTGGTGATCCTGACAAATCAACTCAGACTTGTTCAGATTGAGATGGAGGCCGAAGCCCGCTGCCTCGCTCTGAATCAGTCTGATATCATCCATGATATCTGAAGTAGTACCTCCAATCAAACCATCATCAAAGTAGAAGATTCTCAACTCATGCAGATCCTAACTTCTTCACCAAGGGGTGAATCACAAGACAGAACAGGAGGGGACCAAGAGGATCACCTTGCTGCACTCCTTCTTGAGACTGATAGATAGAATTGTCAAAGAAGAGGTTAGACGCAGCAGAATAGCAACTGTAAATGAAAGGGTAAAGCTCAGGGGTGTGTTCCAGTGCCGACTCTAAAACCTTATCCCTCCTCACAGAATTGAAGGCATTCCTGAAATCGAGTTTCACCATGCCATGGTCAGCTGGAAGGTCCACTAGGTACTGTCGGGCACTATGGATAGCGGCTTCAGCTCCCAGAGGAGTGGCATAGCCCAGCTGTAAGGGAGAGAGAATTGTTTGCATCTGGGAGACCACTCTTCTACTAGCCACCTTAGCCACCAGACGCCGAAGGGTACGTCCAATAGCTATAGGTTGGATACCACCATCCCTCTTGTTGAAACCCAGCAAAGTGGCCCCTGTGTAAAGAATGAAGGCCTGATGTCAACGTGTACTCTACCAGACAAGACAAAGTTGACAAAGGCTGTGAGTGCTTGAAGCAGCACTTGTCCTCCATCAGTGGCAGATTTGCTGGTCATGTCAACCAAATGTTGAGGGCGAAGGCATTCAGGTCCACCAGCAGAACCCTTAGGAAAGGATAGCAGAGCTTCGAGAACATCCAATTGACTGACTTCTAGAGTGGAGCCTACCTCAGCCGGTATAGATGGAATTGAAGTGTCTGAGTGTGGAGGGGGATGTTTGGATTCCAAGGCCTTAATGGTGGAGCGATTGGGGGGTGCAAAGGTGTCTTCTGAGCACACTAGGCGAACAGCACCTTTGTAATCTCCTTCCTCGAGCTTAGAAGAGACTCTTGAGGCGATGGCGTGGATGGATGTAATTTTCTTAGGTGGTCGTGTTCTGGAGCCCCCCACCGCTATTTTCAGCCCGGGTACACACATGTGTGGCATAAATACATAATATTATATATATATTTATGTCACACATGATCTACACAAAGAAATCATGTACAACAGTCATACAAAACTACAGCCTAAAATAGAAACAGAATTAAAACACTGGATACAAACACTGATCTTCTGACAAAGTTTAAGGTATAATTGAGGGTCCTTGGAGATAGATGTGATATGTCTGCTGAGATCATGAAAGAAATCTAGTGCATTTTTTCCAGAGGATCCCGCTGATTCCACTACAATTGGACAAACATGTGAGATTGGCAGAGATCAGAGTAAAGTGATCACTTCTTCAAGGCAGCTTGGTCAGCAACGCAGCCTGCACCTGTACAGGAAAAGGGAATGTTAGTGGGGGCAAACATGTCATGACACGTAGCATCCCACACCAAGCATCACCCTTGAACCCAAGGAATGATGGATATACGTACCAGTCATCAGGGCGTCTGCCATCTCCTCTACAGAGGCCTTTAGGCTCCAAGGTACTGGGGATATTGGCCGAAGTCAGGGCACGTTTCACTATATCATTCAGACAAGCATGTCTGGGCAGTCTTCCCTGACTCTTGAGACAGCTCAGAGCATGAATTCTCGTCTCATTCATATAATATATATATATATATATATATATATATATATATATATATATGAATAGAGCGTTACACTTCCGGAATTTGTAATAAACTTGCGGCAGCCCCTAAAAATTATTTTTCCGTACCTTGAAAACAAGTGGCAAGAACTTAAGCTTGATGCACAAGCTCCACTCTAGTCATTTTTGACAGGTTTCAAGGACAAGCACCCCAGTAATGTTTTCCCAATTTGAAGCTAGGAATGTACAGGTAGCAATTGTACCAGCTAACTGCACTGACCGTCTCCAACCATTGGATGTTAGTGTAAATAAGGTAGCCAAAGAATTCCTTCATGGGCAATTCCAGGAGTGGTACTCTGAGCAGATTTGCCAATTAATAACTACAAGACAGCGTGAGTACACCACATTCTGAGATCTGCGGATGAGTGTTGTAAAACTTCTTGGTGTGAACTAGATGATTAGCTTGTATGACTACATTAAATCGAAACCAGACATAATCAAGAATGGATTTAGACATGTAGGCACATACCACCAGTTACTGGTACCTATGCATAACCATAACAGTAGCCATATTCTGTAACAATTGAGTTTTACAATTGATATATGATTCTGATCACTGACAGATCGATGATGCTATTGATATTTATTGTCATGTAGTTTAAAAGTTAAGATGTTTCAAAAGGTTGCATTCTTCCTGCTTTGAAGCACTTAAGTAGATGTTTTTACATGGTGCTCGGTTTGAAATGTACTGGTCTTCTGCCAAAAGCTAGGGTAGTTGCCGTTGCAATTGCAAAGACACCACAATCGCTCAGTCCTTCTTGTTTGGTCACTTCTGACATCACGAGATTTGGTGTGCCATTAGTCTCAAGCAAATTTAGTATTGTGGTTTGTGTAGTTTCTGGCTCTGATGTATAAAGTGAATCATAGATCTGTATATTGCGTCCATTACATCCAAGTGTTGATGAAACTATCCAGTTGCTCCTGCGAGTGTAAATTCTCTGAATACCACAGTTTATCTTCTTTTGCTCTTTATTTAACAGAAGTGTGTTCCACCACCCATCAATGTGCGGGAACTGCCTCTTAAGAATGGACTGAGCAAAGTTCACATGATTGTCATTGAGCCATTCTCCATCACACAAATATTCCTGTCTGACTGCGAAAGAATAATTCCACTACATTGTATCCAGATCTCTGAAATGCTGGCTTCCTCAATCCTTTGTTTCTTCTCTTTAGGCTGTTCAGGTATGACGTTCTGTTCAGGCTCCTTGTTCAGAGTAGGCATACCGAGCAGGCCAGAAGAGAGAACTCTTCAAGGAGTTTTTGTACTTTAATAATTACCCCAGTATCACCACAAAAAATCAACTGGCAAGGTATTTCTAAGCCACCTTGGGGTAGGTCTTGAGAATATTGTCTGGTACCTGTTACTTTGCAACAAAGAGATCCGCCTTTCCCAAGGTTCAAGTAGCAGACAGAAGAAATGGCACAAGGTATAGGTCCAACTGTGACACCTTCCTTGACAAGGGTAACAGCAAAAGGATCATGCATATTCCCCCTTTCCCCTTGTCAAGGTGAAGCGTCACCAATGGCAGCTTCCCAGAGCTCCTATAGGCATGATAGCCTCGCACGACAGTTTCCAGTACGTAAGTTTCCATCTCGTCCACAGACGTGGAAGCACACATACTTTAAATATGGTCATGCCCACAGTAGCTGCCTACCAATCCGAGAAATTCGCAAAGTTTTCTTCCTTGGAATTTCCTTTGGGCAATTCGTGAAAGTTTTATCACGAAATTTGTCTTTTTAGATGATTCATGAAAGATTTCTCCTGCAAAGTTTCCCGCTATACGATATTTGATGTGTTTTCATTGTGAACTTTTGTCTGTCCAGAAATTCAATCATACAATTACACAATATTTGACCCTCTCAAGTTTGTTTGTGTTACATTGTACACAAACTCTTAGAGTACATGACATAGTGTTCCAAGTGCTCTACACCAGATGTTGACTATTTGCTTAGAATGTGGATAGTGATATGGTACGTTCGGCAAGAGCAGTTTTGGTTCCAGTTTTGGAGGATTCAGCACACACTGACCACATCACTTGTATGAGGTTTGAGTGCTCACTGCTTCCACTTACAGCAACACTAGGTGAGTATGGCAGCAGGTCAATTGACTGCACTCAATATTCAATTTGTCAACATCAAACATGTGAGATGTTTCTGTTTTCACTCCATGACAGGTAATAAGTGGTGTGACCTACTGGTAACAGGTCCAATGTCAAGACCAGTATGCCACCTTAGACTAAGTCTTGCTCCTGTTGAATGTGGACTATTGCTCAGCAGAGTACACAATGCTGAACAACTGGAAGAGCTTAGTTTAGCAATAGTGAGTTCCTTTGAATATCCTGTCCACTTGTCGTACTATCACAATACCTTGTGCAGTGTCCATGACACTGTTAGCTTCTGTCTGTGATACTTGGATGTAGGAGACAGTCTGGTCTGTCCAGGCAGTGTATGGTGTACTCCTTAGGCTGGTCTACCACCATCTTATATTGTATGTACCAGGCTCGTACACAGGGGGGTTCGGGGGGTTCAACTGAACCCCCCTTAGTGTAGACATTGAACTGAAAAAGTGTTTTTTTCACTGACTCAAGGCAACCAAATCAAAAGTCTACAACAATACTGAGGTTCTTAGATGCATAAGCAGGCGATGCAACAGGGTACAATGATTGCATCATGCTACATTGCATGAAACTGTAGATAATATATACGATGTGACCCTTGATGTAATCCCCCTTTTGTGAACCCTATGTATGGGCCTGTGTACTTGCTATTAGATGTGGACCTGGTGGAGAAAAGAAACTCCTGTGGATGTACAGGCAGTGAAACGTGCATTGTCCAAGTGTAGATTGAGGAAACTGAGAATTACAAATTGTTTTGTGAGTTTGTTTCTTTAAGTCTGATCTGTGGCAGTGTATGCATGTACTTGTTCAGTGGATTCTACTTCTCACTATTAGAATGTGAGTGGAGAAGATTCCCCTCAATACTTCAACCTCTATGGTGCTGTTCTAAGGGGAATTACTGCCAACAGCAACAATGTGGACTTTGTGCTGCTTTACCAAGGTTCTCCTAGGCGTCTTATGCTACAACTGCCTTGTCAATTGTTGGAGACGTTTGAGATTGTCAAGAAAAGGGCTGGGACTTACTTTATATCAAAGCCTCCCACTCCAACTGGTGAGGTTGTGTGTGTGTAGTGTGTCAATCATTGTGTACTGTTCAAGTGACATTCATAATTGTTCACAGGAATACGTGTGAGGGGTTAAATGTATTTGCATGTACACATCCACTTATGTGTGTGCATGTGTGCATGCAGTACTCATGTACATGTGTGCATGCAGTACTCATGTACATGTGTGCATGCAGTACTCATGTACATGTGTGCATGCAGTACTCAGGACCAACCTCATCCCATCTCACAACTGTCCTCTCCAGCGCTGACCTCGGTACCCAAATCTCCAGAATACACTGAGTCTATTTCATCATCTTTACTGTCAACTGGAAGAGATCCCACTTCCCAGCCACTACAAGGTGAGGTTGTGTGTACTTGTTGTTTAGACTGTCTACCACAGCCTCTCTGTGTGGTTGGGTACAGTAGGAGGAGTGGTTGGTAGGTAGAGTGGTTGGTAGGTGGAGTGGTTGGTTGGTGGAGTCAGTGTAGAGGTGTGGTATGATGTACCCACCTGTCTACAACAGCCACCTGTCTGTAGCAACCATGTAGTCCTTCTGTCAGTACTTTACTCTTCA
>CAUJGJ010000185.1:899274-909274 GCA_963170055.1 Halisarca cf. caerulea | reverse complement strand
TAGACAGGTGCTCCTTCTTTACGGGTGGTCATTAAGACAGGTTCAACTGCACACACCACTGCACGCAAGAATGTACACACAAGAGCATACCTGTGCACATATAATGCACACAAATGCTTATACATGTATACACACACACACACACACACATGCATGCACACATATACGTACTCACATGCACACAGAAATGTACACATACACACATGCATGCAAGCGCATACATAATATTATGTATTAATTTACAGACATCTATACACACACACACACACATGCACACACACACACACACACACACACACACACACACACACACACACACACACACACACACACACACACACACACACTTGCATATACTTGCATTACCACTGCCAGCTCACTGGCTATGTGGACCCTATTTATAGGGTTGAGCCATCAGGAAGTACCAAGACCAATGGTTCCGCTGGCAACAGCCCCACTGATCCCAGCACCACCACAATGACCCCCTAGGTGCAGAGTGGGGATACTCATCTGTGGGCTTGCAAGACCCACAAGATGAGGAGAGGTGGGGTACAGCCCTGAGTGATGGCATCGATATATCCATCCCGGACTCTGAGCTGCATGATTCCCCACCTCCAGCTTGGTGACTTTCAGGATGATAGTATATGGCAATACCAGTCACTTGACTGGAATAACACTAACACCTGAGGACAAAAGTACCCAAGAGTATTCTGTTTCCAGTGGCGCATTGCTCTCAAGTACAATTAAACTTGGAGTCCTGAGAAAACCAATACTTTCACACTACAGGATGCCCAATCTGTTGGGTACAGTCAGGAACCTTTAGCACTACTAATTAGGCTCCCAGACCAACTGGACAAACAACATACACACACATGTACAAACACACACACGAACACACACAAACAACATACACTGGACAAACAACATACACACACAAACACACACACACACACACACACACACACACAAACAACACACACGCACAAACACACACACACACACACACACACACACACACACACACACACACACACACACACACACGAATCACAAGTGAACTTGCTTACTGGCCACAATTTGACCTTTGTCCTTATCTGGTAGTAGGCATAGAGGTCAACATAACTGTAAGGCCAACTGGAGTAAAGGGCAACTCTGATCCTTCTACTCCTGGCTTGCGTACACACCTGAGGCTCCAACTGGTATGAGATGCTACCAGACACAGTGATACCACCTCTCACCACTTCCTACAGAGAGGGTTGGTGTGTGACAAGGTTGTTGTGAAGTATGGAACACGTACTTGTAAATCACATGCATACTGTACGGCAAATGCTGGTCTGTTTAACACACACACACACACACACACACACACACACACACACACACACACACACACACACACACACAAACACACAAACACACACATGCACACACACACACACACACAGCAAACTCACAGCCAGGGAGGCACTAGCACTAGCAGAAGGGATCACGGTAGCCCTTCCAACCACAGTAGCACAGGCTGCGCAGTCTTTCTCACAAGCGCACAATATCAAATCAGCCCTCAAAGTGGCGTATGCCTACAACCAAGGCATGATGGGCAAGACGTCACTGCACATGTAGTTGCACACGGTACAGGTAAAACACTGCATTGAATGGGTCATATTATGTATGAGCATTGCATGTAGTGAGAGAATGCAGGCAACTAACAGAAACTGTGAATTTTAAGACCCCAGCGTAAATGAAGACGCTGTAGCTGAACTGAAGAATCCTGATCTTGCTCGACTGATACAGATTGTAGTTCTTCTTGAGGCAAGTTAGAGGTTGGGTTCCCGATGTGCTCTTCAGTACTTTAGTGAAGACCTTCACATAGATCCTCTGATAGGCAGAAGTACTGGAGGTTCTTTGTCGAAGGAACTCAACGTGAGCAGCTGTGACTGTCCTTCCGAAGGCATAGCCTCGAGCTATGGCCTTCCCAAAGATCTGACAATTGTGGGCAGAGAGTGAAAGACGGAGATGAGCCTACGTAGGCGTATTTCTACACACGACATACTTGTGCAACACAATTGTTGATGATGTCCATGCATATCGGGCCCTTATGTATGTAAATGTAAGTTTGCAAAGATCTAAGAATTGTGAGAAAGATTGAAAGTTAAAGACAGCTAGATCGAGGTGAACCTATTTCCATGCAGGTACTGTACACTTAGCCAAATTGGCAATGGCCGGTGCAGGCTATAGTCATGACTGTTCAATCATGCCCCACTGCCTTCAAGCAGAGCATCCAGCACTGCAGAGGGTTTGCCAAGTGTAACACTTCGGATATCAACAGTTCCGGAGCAGTAAAGGTCAGATTAAAGAGTGGTGACCATTTAGCCTCAATATTTATAATCCCACTATCAATTGGTCATTTAGTAAAACAATGATGGCTAGTTATAAATGCACATACATACACATACATGCAATACACACACACACACACACACACACACACACACACACACACACACACACACACACACACACACACACACATGCACACACACAAACCTACACATTCACGTACATGTATGTATGTGTGTGTGTGCATGTGTGTGCGTGCGCTCATGTACGCACACACATACACACGTGCATGCAGATGCATGCACACATACTTACACACACACTGTCACACACACACACACACACACACACACACACACACACACACACACACACACACACACACACATACACGCACACACACACACACACACACACACACACACACACACACACACACACACACACACACACACTGCTCACCTTGTAGCGACAAATACTGCCACTGTAACCAGCAAATACCCCAGCTCCATACTCTACATTCACTTTGCTAGCACCATTTTTCTTGGTGTAGAGGTAAGACTTGTGAGAAGGAAATCGCTGCACATCATAAGATCGAGAGCTTTGACTGGCTATGATGGTGTAGGCACTGGTGGAACTCTTCCAGTAGGTGGTGGAATAGCGGCGTCTTCTGGAGACCTGCACAGATGGCCATGGAGTAATATATGGTAGAACTTTTGGGGAATCATAAAATCCTTTTCCGAGACAAATAACAACACCAGATTACAAAGATTAGTAATTAATGGTGGTTGATTATCATAACTATAATTCTCCTACAAATTTAAAGTATAATGAAGGATTAATGGGAATTCATTGTATTCAATAAAAACATTGCAAAGTAGAGCACCTATCCAAGTGTGTGCTGACAACAGTAGACCAAATACCAGCTAGCACAGAACACTAGTAGCCACAGCATGTATGTGTACGATGAAGACAAAATGGCTACCTCTGAGGAGTTGTAGTTGTCGTAGTCGTAGATGGGGTCGCTCACTGCCTCCTCCATCAGAACACTCATCAGCTTGTCTGCATCCTCTGTCCCAACCTCCTTCAGGTACTGGAAGACAAGGTTGTGGAGGTTGGCATTCTCTGACTTCAGAGCTGCTCTGACAAGAGCCAGGTTGAGGTGGGTGGGGTCACCTTCAGCATCGGTATGTTGGGCGTGGTCACGTAGACCGGAGATGAGAGTCTGAGCAATAGTTTCCACAATCTGAGGAAAAGTGTATGGAGAAGAGCTTGTGTGTGTGTGTGTGTGTGTGTGTGTGTGTGTGTGTGTGTGTGTGTGTGTGTGTGTGTGTGTGTGTGTATGTGTGTATACATGTGTGTGTGTGTGTGTGTGTGTGTGTGTGTGTGTGTGTGTGTGTGTGTGTGTGTGTGTGTACGTGTGTGTGTGTGTACGTGTGTGTGTGTGTGTGTGTGTGTGTGTGTGTGTGTGTGTGTGTGTGTGTGTGTGTGTGTGTGTGTGTGTGTGTGTGTGTGTGCATGTGTGTGTGTGTGTACATTATGTGTGTGTGTGTGTGTGTGTGTGTGTGTGTGTGTATGTGTGTGTATGTGTGTGTGTGTGTGTGTGTGTGTGTGTGTGTATGTGTGTGTGTATGTGTGTGTATGTGTGTGTATGTGTGTGTGTGTGTGTGTGTGTGTGTGTGTGTGTGTGTGTGTGTGTGTGTGTGTGTGTGTGTGTGTGTGTGTGTGTGTGTGTGTGTGTGTGTGTGTGTGTGTGTGTGTGTGTGTGTGTGTGTGTGTGTGTGTGTGTGTGTGTGTGTGTGTGTGTGTGTGTGTGTGTGTGTGTGTGTGTGTGTGTGTGTGTGTGTGTGTGTGTGTGTGTGTGTGTGTGTGTGTGTGCACTTAGGAGTGAGGATGAAGTGGGAGCATGTACAATGGTGGGGGGCTATGAATGGTGAATTTCAAAGACAAGAATCAATGCCATAGACCTCAGCTATCATTGCACAGCATTGACTCCAACCACTACTGACCCACCTCTTCAGAAGTGTCCTTTTTCAGAAGGTCTGTCAGCGCATCTTGTACAACTTGAAGAGTTGTGAACATGCGAAGACCAGAGATGGCTACCTTCTGTACATCAAGGTCACTGTCATCAACATACTCCAACAGGACCTTCATAGCTTGAGGAGATCCAGTGTTTCCCAGACTGTGAAGAAGGACAACTTGCCCTTCATTGTCAGTTGAGGACAGTCTGGATGCTATTTCAGTCACTATTTCTTCTTGAACCTCGAGCAAAGGAGATTTTTAAATATATTGCAGTAAAAAGACTGTTGACAGAAGAACAAAGCAAAACAACAACAAAATCAAACAACACCAGCCAAAATTAGCAAACATACACCAGCAGAGAAGTAAACTAATGAAAATAATTAAAACAACAAACAACACAAACAAAAACAAACAACAAGGAACTTGAAATGATACTCACTGATTCACTGGTGAACTCTGCTAGAGACCCCAACACAAGCAGCAAAGGATCTCTATCGTCTGTTACCATGGAAAACAGCTTGTCCACAGTCTCCACAGTGGCATCCTTCAAGAATGCCAAGTGAGTTAAAAGAGATTCCTTCTCATCTCCTTCTCCTTCTCTGTGCAGTCTCTCAAGAGCCTCAAGAAGAACCTTTGGAGAAAGAACACCTCATCATGAAGGTGCACACAGGTGACACAGGCAATTCAGAGAGAGTTGTACCTTTTGTGAGTCAGCATCTCCAGAAGGAGCTAGAAGGGAATAGAGGAGCTTTCTCATCTCCACATCATTCTCCTCCTTGCTGTGGAAGATCTGAGAACGGGAATGTAGGACTATAGGCATAAAGTTGAGTGGTAGGGGCATGAGACTATATATTATGGTTGCTACTGGCAACCCCTGCAAGGGGACTTACCCCTCTCAAATAAGTGATCACTTGAGCAGTGACAGGAGTACCTCCAGAGGGTGGTCCGTATTTGGTCTCCAAGTTCATCAGCTGCTCAAGAGCAATTGCTGCACGAGTAGATGAGAAATGGGGTAGATTTTCATCTAGCATGAGTATTTGCACATTGCGGGTTTTAAAATCGTGATACTATATATATATATATATATATATATATATATATATATATTTAACAGTGAAACCTTTGTAATCCGACACCTCTGTAATCCAACATTCTCTCTAATCTGACCATCTTATGAGCTACAGTCACCATATTAAAGTATGCTAAGAGTCACTCTGTAATCAGACAACCTCCTAATCTGACACTTCTTCAAGCCCCATTGAGTGTTGGATTACAGAGGTCTCACTGTATACATATTTAAGATATATATATGTATATATATATATATATATATATATATATATATTCATTGGCGTAGGAATGACTTGTACTTTGGGGGGGGGGGGGGGGGGGGGGCTCATTCAATTTTATGTGTAGTTCATGTGCAGTATAGTAATTTGATTAGTATATGACCAGGTAAACATTGACTAGAATAAAAAAATATTGGGGGGCTATAGCCCCTCCAGCCCCTATGGTTCCTACACCTATGCTAGCTAGCAGTACTTGTAGCCTCACCCAGTTCGTGTTCACTTGGGTTCTTATGCAGGTCGCCCAGAGCATTGGGGATGTGTGGAACAGAACGTCTCAACCGATTCATTCTCTTCTGATCTTCATCAGCTGGTGAAGAAGAGGGAAGGAGATGATAGAGTGAGCAGCAAAGGATAAGGAAACTGAGTGTACCAGATAGTTTTAAAGGTGAAAGTACGGGACACAAACCTGTACAGGCTGCTCATTGATCTTGGTACAAACATGTGCTGTGTATGTGTGTATATTTTTCGCACAACCTCTGTAATCTGACACCTCTATAATCCGACATTCTTTCCAATCCGACCAACTTATGAGGTACAGCCACCATATTAGAGTATAACAATAACACTCCATAATCTGACAACTTCTTAATCCGACAATTCTCAAGTCCCATTGAGTGTCAGATTAGAGAGGTTTCACTGAACCGGGTCCATGGAATGTCGACCATACTATCATGACACACACAGGAAGTGGGAGGTCCTGGTTCAGATGTCACAATGTGGTTGGAGGCTACTGAAACAGTCCCAATCCTCGCATCACTCCACCTCTAGCTGTGTGAACCAGGTACAAGCATAACTTGATGACTAACCCTCATCGATCCCGTACAGCAGGTCTTCATGAATATCTTCTTCAGCGTCTACATCCACAGATCGTCCCTTACGACTGGCCCCGGGTGAACAGGAAAGTCTTGTCAAGTTGTAGGAACCACGGCCGGAGAACTCCTTGTCAAAATCTCCAGTTGTTTCACCAGATGATGGCTCCTCACCCCTTTATAAGCGTTAATTGAATGCAGTAAAGAAATTATTACACATATATAATGTGTACTGTATCTATAACTCAGACACCTTACACTGCCAACACTCTCTTGCACTAAATTCACACACACACACACACACACACACACACACACACACACACACACACACACACACACACACACACACACACTGCACTCACTCAGTTTCATTGTCACCCATTGAGAACATCATTTCTCCAGTCACTCTAACCAGCTTCCTTCCTCTGTACACGTACTCATCCTCCTTCCTGTAGCTGATCTTGATGTCCTTGGGAACAGTGGGGAGGAGCTGGACGTCACTAGTGGAGATGACTCTTGTGTAGCGTGTCAGGCCATCAGGGGAGTCCGGGCTGAATCTACAGTATGCACATTAATTGTCAATGAGACATATGTACTGAAGGTCATACAGTATGCGAGTACAGTGGTATCCCATAATGAACAACACTAGGTATTATATCAAACATACAGTGTAGCAGCTACTGTAGTAGTGAGTGCTTCAATGCTGTAGCTGGAAGGGTCATGTCCCCAATCATGCTCTTTTAGGAAGTATACTGACTGCATGGGTACAGAGGCCAGAGTGTTTGAGTACATGCAGTGAATCTCTGTAATCCGACATTCTCGCTAATCTGACCATCTCATGAGGTACAGTCACCATACTATATAAATGTACAGTATGCTAATAGTCCTTTGGAGTCTGACAACCTCTAATCCAACACTTTCTTCAAACTTCATCGACCGACTGATTAGAGTGGATTCATTGCAGATAGTGTAGGGTTTTAGTGCCCACTGGGATTTGCCGTGAGCTTCTATTCTACCCCTTGTTCAGCCTGCGTACTGTACATGTGTGTGCACTGCATTTTGGAGGAGGCAGAAACGCAAACCAGCAACACACACACACTCAGTCACCCTCACTTGTATCTGGCTAGATAACGACCTGCGGCATCTCCTTCCATTCTCGTCTCCTTTTTCTCAAAATTTGCCTGAAAAGCACTCACAATACCTTTCTTTGTGTTGGCTATCTCCATCCCCTCAGACTTGGGATAGATAACATTCACCACTCTACCGTCTTCAGCTTGCAAGAAGCAGAAACGGTTCAGGGACAGTTTTGTAGTACCTTTGACCGTGTGCATGGGATGTATTGTGTCATTGGAGGCTTTCTCCTCAGCTTCTTCCCTGGAGATTGAACACAATTTAAAGGGATTTTTGGCATCGAACAAGATTAATTGAAGAGTAAAAGACAATTCAACCATGCTGTATGCTTTAGAGGGTAGGCCTTGTTGAACTTAGTCAGGGCTGTTCCTCCTGCTGGAAATACCCTTCAGTGCTAGCCAAAGGGCTCTGGAGAGTACATGATGCAAACCACTGGGGACCAAAGTAACACAGTGGTCAGCCCCCCACGCGACTACTCTAAAATTCTCTACGCGCTGAAGCCCTCTCTTTTTACTGTGAGTATTTGCCACTGTGATGGTGCTTTTTATAGTATGGTCAACAGAGTCCACGTAACTCGATTATTTTACAACTACAATCCTTTTGTCAACAACCCAGACCTGCTAACTAACCAGTACTTGGCGTTCGGTGAAAATGTCTGTTTAATACCATCTAGGGGTTTCGGATTTTCCTTGACCAATCCCGTGATGGGAGGTTTCCAAGGAACATCCATTACTGCTCTGCCCAGTGCTACTGATGAAGGGTGGAATTTCCAGAAAAGGCCTTATAAGCACATTGGCTAAACAGCAATGCTTCGTCTCTGGTTAACGTGGTTTGTACATTTTACCTACCCTAGCTTTAGTTGGAGCTTTTAGAAGTTAAGAAGAGAATTTTAGAGTAGTCGCGTCTTTACGCGCGCTGAAGTCCTCTCTTCTTTCTGTAAGCATAGACACTCTAAACTACGTAACCTTAGAGTGTCTATGCTGTGAGTATTTGCCACCGTGATGGTGCTTTCTATAGTATGGTCAACTGCAGTTCACGTAGCTCAAGTATGTCACAACTACAAAGTTAACCTTTTGTCAACAGTATAATATCCTTCATGCAAGGCCCTTTGGCCAGTTGCCCCATGCAGGGTATGTCCTCCAAATGTTTGTAGCTGACAAGGTGCAAATACGACCACATGGAAGTATGGATATGTATGCAGAATCACTCAGGCAGCAAAGGTGGTACATATATAAGAAATGCAAAGTTGTGTGTGTGTGTGTGTGCATGTGTGTGGTGTGTGTGTATGTGTGTGTGTGTGTGTGTGTGTGTGTGTGTGTGTGTGTGTGTGTGTGTGTGTGTGTGTGTGTGTGTGTGTGTGTGTGTGTGTGTGTGTGTGAGCGAGCACACTCACTCTTCAGTAGTGGGTATGTTGGTGGAGACTCCCACGTTCCTCAGAACAACGCAGTATTTTGTGGTTGAGAGGCCACTGAACATACCAGCTGTTGGAGCAAACACACTTACAGTCACAGCAGAACACACATGCAATGCAGTGTGACAGACAAGCAAAAGCAGTTCTTGTTACTCGATACTTGTACTGATTGCTTAGAATGTATAACTATCTAAAATTCTATTTTATATATACTGCAAAGAATGTATGTAGCCACACCCATCCGACCCATACTGTATGTGTGTGGAAGGGCCTATGATGCATAATCCGTGTGTGTGTGTGTGTGTGTGTGTGTGTGTGTGTGTGTGTGTGTGTGTGTGTGTGTGTGTGTGTGTGTGTGTGTGCAAGAAACTCACTGGAAATGCAAGTCACGTCCAAATCAGTTGACAAAGTTGTCACTTCAGTTTCTGGTCCATCAAACAAGACCTGTTTGGTCTCATACCTGTAAGTACACACCTCAGTGTCCTACCAGGGAGAGGAGGAGGGTTGGAGGGAGGATGGAGAGGAGGATGGAGGGGAGAAAGCAGGGAAGGATGGAAGGGAGGATGGAGGGGAGGATGGAAGGTGGATGGAGGGAAGGATAGAAGATGAATGGAGGGGAGGATGGAGGGGAGGATGGAGGGGAGGATGGAAGGGAGGGAGGATTGGAATAAACATCCTCATTTCCAAACAGCTACTATCAGGCAATACATGCTCACATGTACAGAGTGTTCATGTGAGCTCGACAGGCATAAGGTGCGCTTTTTCTCTAAGTTGGCTCCCTCACCTTGCATTTTTCCTTTGGAACATAATTTGCACTAGCAGTTCCCCACAGAGCAAGCATCACAAGGAGCAGACGTCTCCCTGTAGTAGACATCTCCACGAGCAGTGCTGTACGTAGCTTGGGATGCAGATGTCGGATGGTGGACGACTCCCTCCTT
>CAUJGJ010000185.1:871774-894274 GCA_963170055.1 Halisarca cf. caerulea | reverse complement strand
CAGTTCCCAAGTTGGTGGCAGGGGTGCAGGGAAAAAAACGCCAAATGCACACATCTTGGGTGGTACACCATGTGTTCACAGCTTAACTTCCAGTGCACAACCTACTGAGCCACCAGCACCCCCCACTATAGATCTACTGTGGCTGTAATACAACCTACTAGCCACTGATTGTATTCTTATAGGCCAATATATTCTCATGTTTTCACTGAAGTAAAGTTGCCTTGCATGCACACAACTTCAAGTTAACGTTCACAATCACATACAACAGCAGGGAATAGACTACAAATGTGAACTATACATTCAACCAGCGCAAGAGTAAAGCATTGCTTTAGTATGTGTAAAATGCACTGTAGTATCAATCGTACTCACACATATAGAAATTCTCAGAAATCCAACAAGAATGAAAATTCTAATTGAGAAACAAAAAACTGTGATCCTTGATTGGTACAAATTGGTGGTTTTCCTGGCACAAATACTTGAAGAGGAATACTCATTCTTCAAAACTCTACCAACTACTTTCACATAAATCCTCTGAGAGGGACTAGAGCCAGTTTTGGTTCGAGAAAATTCAACATGAGCAGCTGTGGCCGTCTTTCCAAAGGCGTGTCCCAGAGCTATGGCCTTTGCAAAAACCTACAACCAAAGTAACATTATATGTTTAAATCTTGAATCCACAACTGTTACATTAATCTGTGATAGTTTAGGAGTGTGTATACATGTCACATGTGAGTAGTAGGAGAGTCTGCCCCTGCAGAGCCAGCCATGTTGCCATTAACTAATTTGACAATGTACCTTGAACGCATGCAGGATTAATGTTACCGTTCATTGCCCTAATGTTTTGGCCAGAGAAACCTTGGCTACACACAGTGCTATGCTCGAATTGTATTAATAGGAAATGTGTGCATAATTAAACCATAAAATGTGTGTATCATTAAAAGAAAGTGATTCTCAGTATTTATTTCTTGAGAAATGAAAAAAAAAACACTGTGTGTGTCAGAGGTTACACCTTTGGAACAGAAGAGTTGAAAACACTTTGTATAGGCATATTTGCCACCATGGTGTCCATCATGCATGTTGATGGAATGTTTAGCATGTTGGGGTGTGTGCTGGTGGCTTAGTGGGCTTCTGATGCGACTACAAGAGCTGAGTTATGGGATGGACTAAGGTCCAATAACAGTGATGGCATTTCTGGCCTTTTTTTCTCTGCACCCCCTACCACCACCAAGAAAGAAGAGTGAAGAAGGCCCACTACAGCCACCAAAAGAATTGAACATTGCATGATTGAACATTTGACAGTTTATTATAACAATTAACAATGTAGTATGTTTGTTTGTTTGTTTGTTGTTTGTGTACTTGTGATTACTGGGCCCCCTGAAAAGTAGCCAATGGCTAAGTGGGTGTCCCAGTCTAAATAATCCAATCCAATCCAATCCAAAATCCAATCCACTGATATAAGGCCCACCAAAACACAAGTTTGAGAAATTCAATATTTATGCACGTTGACAAAAACTACTGAGGAAGGTGAGGGAAATAGATATCTGAGGTGCAGATAAGTGAGGTCTCAATGACAATGTAGCTATTTACTGGAACCTGGTGGTAGAGTCATGCACTGCCTGCCTGTCATAGTTACATCTGTTGCATGGACCAGGTGCATGTTTTAATGCCCTGCTAACTATACAGGAATGCAATTGAGCTGGACTGCAATATGGACAAGGTGGCCATAGCTAATTTATATTTTGCATTTAGATCATATAACTTCATGGATTTCATAGATAACTTAAGATAACTCCCTCGGTAAAACCATTCTCTCACTTTGTAGCGACAGTTGCTCGCAACACCAGCAAACGCTCCAGCCCCGTAGTGAGCATACACTTTGGACACACCGGGCTTCTCAGCCCACAGGAAAGATCTGTGGGTGGGGAAAGTCCTAACATCTGATGCCCGGCTGCTTTGACTGGCTATGATGTTGTAGATACTGCTGTAGGTGTCCCAATTGCTTGTTGAATCTCGACGCCTTCTGGTCTGTGTGTCAAACAAAACATGCATTACAATTGTCCTATTGTGTCAAGAAACTGAAACAAGGGAGATGAAAAATCTTTGGCCATTTACAAAAATGCCACTAAATTTGTTGACTATTGTAAATGGTTTCAGTAGACTATCCTCAAAAGAGGCAGAAAGTAGCTTGGAGGGGTGGCAGTTTATTCCATATGTACATTAATATGTGTGGGAACACGTGTTACAACAGACATGACATGGCAGAATAAGATGGCTACCTCTGAAGAGTTGTAGTTGTCGTAGTCATAGATGGGGTCGCTCACTGCCTCCTCCATCAGAACACTCATCAGCTTGTCTGCATCCTCTGTCCCAACCTCCTTCAGGTACTGGAAGACAAGGTTGTGGAGTTTGGCATTCTCTGACTTCAGAGCTTCTCTGACAAGAGCCAGGTTGAGGTGGGTGGGGTCACCTTCAGCATTGGCATGTTGGGCGTGGTCACGTAGACCGGAGATGAGAGTTTGAGCAATAGTTTCCACAATCTGTAGAGATGTGTATGCAGAAGAGTGGGGGTGGGCATGCAGGTCAGCAGCTGAGTGAAGGCTGCACACGTGAGTGGGTGTGGATGTTTGAGGAAGAGATTGTAATGAGTATACGTACAAGTGGATTTCTTGGTTGGCTACAGAACACATTAGTTCCACCACTTTCCTCACTGCTGCAACCAAATCCATACAACTGTTGTGCTGTGGTGCATATGTTTACTTTCTTGCTTGATTTACACATTGTAATCATGATTCACATTAGCCATATTGTGCTGCAAGGGTGTGTAAGTACTTCAGATGGTTTAATTTTTGCGCGATTTTACATTCGTAGTTTTTGTGAATTGGAAGCCATTTGCAAAAATTTAGACCATCTCTTCGCAATTATGGCAAAGCATGACATCTGCAAACATAAAAATGCAAAAATGCTAAAATCCGAGATCAGAGAAAGTTTCACCCTGTGCTGAATTAAAGAGTACATGGCATGTTAGGTATTATAAACCTAGCTATGGGGTGAGGTTCTTTAACAAGTACAACTGTAGTACACTGTTACAGTAGAGGAGGATTATACAGTAACTACTGCTAAAGCACACCTCTTCAGAAACGTCCCCTTTCAGAAGGTCTGTCAGCGCA
Organism: Halisarca cf. caerulea; assembly: GCA_963170055.1. NCBI lineage: Eukaryota > Metazoa > Porifera > Demospongiae > Chondrillida > Halisarcidae > Halisarca > Halisarca cf. caerulea. The sequence goes on along the minus strand of CAUJGJ010000185.1, from coordinate 891,110 downwards.
TCTTGTACAACTTGGACAGTGGTGAACATGCGAAGACCGGAGATGGCTACCTTCTGTACTTCAAGGTCACTGTCATCAACATACTCCAACAGGACCTTCATAGCTTGAGGAGATCCAGTGTTTCCTAGACTGTGAAGAAGGACAATTTTCCCTTCATTGTCAGTTGAGTTGGAAACAGTGGTCAGCCTAGATGCTAGTTCAGTCACTATCTCTTCTTGAACCTTCAGTGTGCGGAGGATAGGAGGGTGAGGAATGTAGTATGAACAAGTGAATATGCTACAATTAACCACTAATAACATATGTACAGTGGAACTGCCAAATATAGGGACTCTCCCAAATAAGGACACAGTATAATAAACCTCTCTACATGGAAGTACAGTAACTAAGGTCCTAAATATTTCCTCCCTCTACTGTGGTTCTGATACATTTCAAACCTCCCAAAGAGGACAACCTCTCCACACTAAAGACCAAAATCAGCTGAACATAATTATGTTGTCCATGAAGAGTCCTTTATGTGGAGGTTCAACTGACGAACGACAAGAACACTCACTGGTTCACTGGTGAACTCTGCTAGAGACCCCAACACAAGCAGCAGAGGATCTCTATCATCTGTTACCATGGAGAACAGCTTGTCCACAGTCTCCACAGTGGCATCCTTCAAGAATGCCAAGTAAGTCAAAAGAGATTCCTTCTCATCTCCTTCTCCTTCTCTGTGCAGTCTCTCAAAAGCCTCAAGAAGGACCTTTGGAGAAAGAACACCTCATCATGAAGATGCACACAGGTGACACAGGCAATTCAGAGAGAGTTGTACCTTTTGAGAGTCAACATCTCCAGAAGGAGCTAGAAGGGAATAGAGGAGCTTTCTCATTTCCACATCATTCTCCTCCTTGCTGTGGAAGATCTGAAGAACCAAACAGGACCAAGCAGAACTATGGTTACTGGAGAGGGGAGGGTGTATGGTTGCTACTGGCAACCCCTGCAAGGGGACTTACCCTCCTCAAATAAGTGATAACTTGAGCAGTGACAGAAGTACGTCCAGAGGGTGGTCCGTATTTGGTCTCCAAGTACATCAGCTGCTGAAGAATGTTAGCTGCACAATTATATGCACACATGTAGTGCGTATTATGTACTCAGTGGTGAGATGGAAACAGAGTGCATTTGCGTGCATGTAAATTTGAATTAAACACTATGCCTTGTCTGTAGTTTCACCTATTTTGTGCTTATTTGGGTTCTTATGCAGGTCACCCAGAGCATTGGGGATGTGCGGAACAGAACGTCTCAAGCGATTCATTCTCTTCTGATCTTCATCAGCTGATGGAGAAAAAGTGGGGAGAGGGTGCAGATAATGAAATGGATAATATGTTAAGGAGGAAAAAATACAGTGAACTGGTCCAAGAATGCCATTGCAGATTTACAATGTACCTCTGAAGTGACGATAAACTAACCCTCATCAATATCATACAGCAATCCACCATGGGATGCTTCTTCATCATCAATGGCAACAGATCGTCTCTCACGACTGGACTGGGGTGAGCAGTAGAGTCTTGTCAAGTTGTAGTAGCCTTTACCAGAGAACTCCTTGTCGAAATCTCCAGTAGTTTCACCAGAAAATGGTTCCTGATCGCTAAACAGAAATTGATGGACACACACATGCAGACAAGCATTCATAACTTGTCTTGCTGACATGCTCTCTTGTATATGGAAACACACACACACACACACACACACACACACACACACACACACACACACACACACAACACACACACACACACACACACACACACACACTCACTCAGTCTTATCACCCATTGAGAACACCATTTCTCCAGTCACTCTAATCAGCCTCCTTCCTCTGTACACGTACTCATCCTCCTTCCTGTACTTGAGTTTGATGTCCTTTGGGACATTCGGTAGGTACTGGATATCACTACTGGAGATGTTGCGTGTGTAGTGTGTGAGGCCGTCAGGGGAGTCCGGGCTGAAGCTAATTAGAGGAATTGCAAAGCTTTGAATTAAATGTGTTCAGTAAAGTCTCTATCACAGGACAGGACACCTCAAGATGCAGCCACCGCACGAACGCCATTACTCTGCCCATTTCTCTCAAGTCGATATGTGTTCATTTAAACCCTCTTACATGAGGACACCTCCATATACAGGATACCTCCATATACAGGACACCTCCATGCAGGACACCTCCATATACAGGACACCTCCATATACAGGACATGCACCTCCATATACAGGACATGCACCTCCATATACAGGACACCTCCATATACAGGACATGCACCTCCATATACAGGACACCTCCATGCAGGACACCTCCATATACAGGACATGCACCTCCATATACAGGACATGCACCTCCATATACAGGACACCTCCATGCAGGACACCTCCATATACAGGACACCTCCATATACAGGATACCTCCATATACAGGACACCTCCATATATACAGGACACCTTACTTTCACATTGACCCCAATGGTGTCTTTTAAGAATGTTTCACTGCATAATATTCTTATTTACAACTCACAAGCACACACACCTTCTTGTGAAGGACAAAAGGGCAAAGACCCAAAACACTCAGTCTCTCTCACTTGTATCTGGCTAGGTAACGACCTGCAGCATCTCCTTCCATTCTTGTCAGCTCTTTCTTGAAATTTGCCTGAAAAGCACTCACAATACCTTTCTTTGCATTGGCTATCTCCATCCTCTCAGACTTGGGGTAGATGACACCCACCACTCTACCGTCGTCAGCTTGTACAAAACAGAAATTATTAACAAACCTAAACGACATTCCCGGGACCTCATGTACATGATGTACTGTGTCATTGGAGGACTCTTCTTCGGGAGCTTGTCTGTAGGGATAAAAATTAATGTAAAAATAGATATTAGCAATATGTACTTGTTAATTTATGATTAAAGATGATAAAGTAGAAATCAAACACACGGAAAATAATTAAGTGAAAAATTGTTGGTTTTGTTGGCGTGCTGTGTGATTCTCTGTGTGTGTGCAAGCACCCTTACTCTTCAGTAGTGGGCAGGTTGGTGGAGATCTCCACATTCCTCAGTTCCATGCAGTAGCGAGTGGACGGAAGGTCATTGAATGTGCCGGCTGTGAAGTTTAAGTGAAGGGGAATGATGTAATAATGGTGTTTTCAAAACAGGACATACACGCAGTACTGTATATCATGCTGTATAACATATCTTGCTCATATACAGTACCTACAGCTATCCCACAGGTGCTGTGTGCACCTGGCCTGTACACATCTACGTACATAATACTATGTATACCATACATGTGCTGTATGAGTGATGGAAATGTAGCTAGGATAAACTCACTGGACATGCATGTCACTTCCACATCAGTTGACAAAGTTGTCACTTCAGTTTCTGGTCCATCAAACAAGACCTGTTTGGTCTCATACCTGTAAGTACAGACCTCAGTGTCCTGCCAGGGAGAGGAGGAGGGTTGGTAGGTGGATGCATGGAAGGGCCGAGAGGACAGGAAAGAAAAAAATGAAAGACATCATCAAGTTGAACATACAGAAGGTATACAGACCAGCTACAGTTGATGCTTCTTATTCTGTGTTTGTCGAAATGTATATAGCTTTGCTCAAATTTTAATCCTCTTTAGGGAACATGCACACTGCCTTCAGTTGTTTCAACGCACAACTGGCCAACATGCAGACACTCAGAGATATAACAATAGTATTATAATAAGAATTTCTTATTCCAACGTAGTCAGCCATCAAATAGGCACTATTTCCATAACCCCAAGTATCACACATACACTCACACACACACACACACACACACACACACACACACACGCACACACACACACACACACACACACAAACACGCAAACACACACACAAATTCAGGTACATAGTTTGCTGGCCACAGTATATATGTAGGTCATCGTTTCTTCCTTGGTTGGTGGTGGCAGGGGATTAAGAGGAAAATACATCAAAAGGCTCACATTTAACATGGTACCCTTGCTGCAGCTTAATTTCCTGTGCTGACTTACCGAGGCGACAGCACCTCCCTCACCTCACACTGTCCTGTTGGAAGATACTTTGCACTAGCAGTTCCCCACAGAGCAAGCACCACAAGGAGCAGACGTCTCCCTGTAGTAGACATCTCCACGAGCAGTGCTGTACGTAGCTTGGGATGCGGATGTCAGATGGTGGACGGCTCTTCTTTATATAGATGCAGTGGAATAGAATTATTGATTTCGATAAAATGTACCAAACAGACTGTAGGACAAAATACAGAAGTTGTTATTAGAATGTTTTGTCTGACACAAACACACACACACACACACACACACACACACACACACACACACCAATTAAGGTTCTATCTAGCGGGAATAATTTTGGAGGTGAAACTTCAGTATTACAGTGCATGCCTGCCATGCGAGATATGATCATGTTTTTGCATGATATACATGTAGCAGAGTTTCTTTCAGGATGATGATCATGTGCCAAGAACAAATGATAAACTACGTATGCTAGCAGAATGGGGCAGAAGTGTATGTACGTGGTATCCTGGATGTCTATAAAACAGATGTAGTGGAGTGATGTAGGGGTATATGACTAGGGAGTCAGGGGTAGCTTCCTTAGGGAAAATTTGTGTTTCTGTAGGTTATACAGTATAAGGCGGTAGCTCAGGCCATTTTAGACCATTCACAGTTGACTTTGACACTAAAGTAGGGCCTTCTTTATTACAATAATTTACACTACTGTTGGAACTGTTTGGGGTGGAAGTTGGAGAGTTTCGGGATCGAAGAAGCTTCCCTCCCCCCACTGGATAGAACCAGACACACAAACACACACACACAAATGTAATTGCATACGTACATTACAAGCATATACAAAACACATGCATGTATATAAACATACTCACACACATGCATAATATACACATGCAGACATACACACAGATGCGCGTGCACACATACACACACACACACACACACATACATACACACACACACACACACAGATACACACACACACACACACTCACACACACATGCACACACACACACACACACACACACACACACACACACACACACACACACACACACACACACACACACACACACACTATTTCCAATGGAGCTTCTATGTAGGATGCATGTACAGAAGCACAACACATGATGTGTGCTATCTGATATATACACACCACAAGTGCACCCATGTACATGACTACTTATGAATTGTACAGTTACAGGCACCCCGTAGCCCGTGTAGTTACAGGCACCCTGTACGTAGCCCGTGTAGTTACAGGTACCTTGTAATCCCTAGCTGTAATTACAGGTACCTTGTATGGCCCCTGTAGTTACAGGCAATTACATTTTCAGTGTTTTTGTATGTGCATTTGTATGTACATTGTGTACCTTTCAAATCTGTATATGCACAACATTGTGTAGAATTAATTAACAATGACTGTGTGATCAGAAAGCACTCATGTCACAGGTGAATAAATATAAAAGGACTTTGAGGATATATGTGAGGTGGAAAGTCTCAAATTTGTTTAGCTACCACAGGCCCCTATGGCCGTAGGGGAAGTTCACATGTATAGTGTATCAAAAAAGGATTCTCCAAAAACACTTGGAACAAGGGTGAGTTGCAAAACAGGTACATGGCTAAATGGGCAAAGGGCAAGACAGGCATAGGGCTAGACGAGCATAGGGCTACACATACATGAGGCTAGACGGGCATAGGGCTAGACAGAGTTTAGTTGGACTGAGTGTACACTGTGCAAATTCCTACATCCCTCATGTGCAGCACATTATACATATAGCCGCATTTGTGTCATATTGTGTGTATGTTATTACATGTATGCTGTGTTTATCATAAAAGTTTTCGCAATTTGCCTATTAAATTTTTTCTCACTTTAGAAGTGTAGGTGTGGCTTTAAAACCTACAAAAGGCACTTCGCGCTAACAATCGGAACTCACTGGCGAAAGATGAGACCTCTGGACCCTTCGTGGCGACCTGTAGCTCAGTTTGAAAAACCGACGAGAAGAAGAATAATCTTAAAATATTATGGTGTTGCGGACCCATACCTCGGCGAGTGAACTTCGCATTTCTTTAAAGAGATAGTTTTACAAAGCTTTAAAACTACTTTTCCTTGTAGCTGGTGTGTCAAAATGCACCAAAATCTACTTTTGAAATCTATGGAGTCACCATACTGTTAGTTTTTGGGCGAAAACAAATTTTTGCTAATGTATGGCGGCCATGTTTTTCCGTGTCAATCCTACATATGGAGTACTATCGTACTCCATAATAATAGTTTGGTCATACAATAACTAATAATTACTTGTTGTGGGTGTTCGACTTGTTTTTCCATGCAATTAGATCATGCACATGAGGTGTTTTGTATCAAATTGGAAAGACCATGATTTGGGTTAGCTTGGGAGGCATGTTTTGACCAAAACTGTGCAGCATATATTACGTAAATCTAGTTAGCTACAACAGGCTTCATGCCTTAGGGGGAAATTTCAAATGCCATAGTTTGTACTTATCTCCGGATGACGTCATACATCAAAGAAGCCCCCTGTATTAGGAATAACTGTCCTGCAGTCAGGACAGTATTGCCCAGTTTGTCATAACAATCAATAGTTGTCAATAAATGTGCGAAAGGTCGCAATAACAACTTCCACAATGTACAGCAACTACATACCGTATAGGCTTAAATTTTCGCGAGACTAAATTTTCGCGGATGGCGGATTTTGAAGATTTTCGCGGGACTAAATTTTCGCGGATGCTTACAGTCATTCATTTGATTAAAATTTCACACCCTTTACATCACTGCACAGTACAGTGAAACCTCTCTAATCCGACACATCTATAATCCAACATTCTCTCTAATCCGACCATCTTATGAGGTACATCCACCATACTAATGTATGGTAGGAGGCACTCCATAATCCGACAACCTCCTAATCCGACATTATTCTCAGGTCCCATTGAGTGTCGGATTAGAGAGGTTTCACTGTACTACAAAATGGCTGTTTCTTGGTTCCTTTCAGTGGCGGATCATGAAGGATTTTTACAAATCGTTTCAGGTAATAGGCCAGCGCTGTAGAATATGAAGACGCCATTGGGTTGTAGAGTGCCTCTAGGGTCGTTTCAGTACGCTATGTATTTAGTAGGCTGTAGTTACGCGCTGACTATCTGTTGATGAACACCAGCTATGCCATTCTCGGGAGCATACTTGGCGACCTTCGTCTTCCTTTCTGAAGAAAGTTTACCATATATGCTACTCGTTTCCCGGAGGTAGGCACCTCCTGCAATTCCTTACGGACTGCTTGTGCAGTAGAAGCTGGAAGGACATTCCGGCTCGAGGCCGGGCCGGGTAGCAGTCCGTAATGGAGCTTTTGACTGGGGGGGAAAACGATTTGATAGACATCTGCTGACTCGAAACAGAAATCTGAATACTGAGAGGTTGTTACGCTCTATAAACGTCCGCAAAGACGAAGCCCCTTTCTTTTCATTGTTAAAATTCGCGGGACTATAATATTCGCGGATTCTGACGTCATCCGCGAAATCCGCGAAAGTTTAGTCACGCGAAAATATAAGCCTATACGGTAATTATGTATAGCAGAGCAGCTGCCTTTTTAAGTGTTAAAAGGAGATAAATTAGTTACTACACGGCTTCCTTGGGGAGCAACATGTTTACTGGCCTCAAACCTCGGGCTATCGGCCAGTAAACATGTTACTCCCCAAGCAGCCGCATAGTAACTAGTACATACGACCAACAGTTAACAAAGAGTCAATGCATATACGTACTTGTTGTGGGTGTTCGACCTGTTTTTCCAATTAAATCATGCACACATGAGGTGTTTTGTGTCACAGTGGGAATACCATGATTTGGGTTAGCTTGGAAGGTGTGTTTTGGCCAAAGTGCGCTGTATCACTTTATAGTGCATGCCCAGTGCAATGATAACATTGTCAATGTAAGTTAAGTTTTTGCCATACAACAGTATAGCGCAGCTAACCAAAAACATGCACCTTCCAATTCGACATAACAAACACCTCACACCATCTAATTGGAAAAACAACTCAAGCACCCATGCATGCAACAGGTAAGTTATTGTTAATACGAAAAACTGTGCTTTCATTGCCTCTTCATTACTCTCGCCCTCAGGTGAGACTTGAGCAATAAGTATATGCCAAATGAATGCATATGCAGTTGGTGAATAACATAATAGGATTTAGTAAGTACTAGCTACTACAGGGCCTTGTAGACGTAACATATTATACTAACCGCAAACCCGAGGGTGTAGCACCTGAAGGGTGAAGTTAGTAACATGTACATAAGCGCATGGACTCTTACAGGTTACTAATGGGTGGGAAATTCAACAACTACCATGCTGGCTTCTTTGATGTATGACATCATCATAATTATCAGATAAAATTTTAAGTCAAATGTTTTGACTCTTTTAAGGAGCCTTGTATGCCTCACTTGTGGCAACCTCCATGACAGCCAGGTCTAGCGTACCATGCACTTGAAGACAATATAAACTGGTTCCCTGGAGGCACATCACTGCTAATCGCATGAGGGAGAAGGTCAGTCTACATACGATGTAACTAACGACAACAGAATAGGTCTTATTGATGGTCCATAATCATATTGATGCCAGCCTTTTCCATTTGTAGACAACTTCAGTGGATGCATGGGCTCATTCCTCTGGATGTGGAGAAGACAAGCAAAGTGTACGAATGTACAATGCTCCATTTTCTCACATGTACATCATAATGCCTTCACTTCTCTTTCTCCTTCTGTCTGTAGAGGCTTGAGATTGATAAAGTATGTAAGCTTGGAACCAAAGGGATAAACACCGGCCCTGATATCAAAGAAGGTTCTTAGCTTGGTATCCCAAAAATATTCTGCAATGATGTCAAGTCTAACACCAACTTCCCTGCTGACCATCTTTGAATTCAGTGAGAGTACTTCATTGTCCAATTGTTAAAGAGATCGATGGTTCTATGCCCACTCCTATACAGATGTCATCCATCAAACTGCCTGTGATGTCTCGAATCACATTAAATAAAATATGGCTCTTGATGGGAAATCCCCCTTGTTTGCAGCTTAGCGCATGCATGCTCAACGTCAAAGGAATGGCCACATGTGCAGTGGTTGGGCAGATGATTTGGTCTCCATCCATATACAGTTACTGTATCCTATGCAGATTGTATATTGCGAAATTTTCCCTTATTTAGAGTATAGATACTAAGTTTTTTTAGAACAAAACTATGTTCTTGAATTGGTAATGAAAAAGCAATAATATATTATAATATAGCCAGCTGCTGCAGGTTGACCTTCCTTTTTCTCTTGCCATGCAGTATTGCTACAGATCTCTGTAATTTAAAAGTACTAAACAGTATTTACAATTCCTGTTCATTGACTTCTTCGCACTATATGGAGGTGTTTGTAGAATCCGCTGGAATTGATGCATCTTGTTTCTTTATCCAACATAATGTCAGGAGCTTAAATATAATTATTGATTAATAAATATAGTATAAGTTGCTTTGTTATGAAGATTGGCTCTTAAATTAGAGACTAGCTGGATTGGAGAAACCCATCCTACCAAAACGAGTGGGAAACGCTAGTAGATCTCTTTCAACATCACCAGCTGATGGCACTCGATCCTTCCTATCAATGCTGGACAGGTATAAACTCATGGCAATGATATATCTTCTTCTAGAGACTGCAATAGATGTCTGATATTACTGCAGATTCTGATCATGGATAAAAAGTCCACTTGTGCCATTGATAAAGGCAGCACAAGCCATGCATGGTTAGCCTATTTTTAATAAGTAAACTTTGATCCATGTATGATACAGTCACATGCTTGCATTTTCAGTATGGACACACTATACACACCACTACAGCTGCCATTAGCAAGTTTTGTCTATGAAATGCACACATACAGTACATGACAGTGTACACACACACACACACACACACACACACACACACACACACACACACACGCACACACACACACACACACACACACACACACACGCACATACACACACACACACACACACACACACACACACACGAGTATAAAAGATCTTCGTCAATGATAGGTTGATTATGTATCGAATAATTGAAGAGCGATTCATCTGTGAGAATTGTTCAATCCAGTGTACAACCATAGACATAGTATAATTATTGTCTATGGTTCAATAATCACAGATTCTTGCTGCTCGCTAGTCTGACATAGCCAGACCCGTCCCGAAAATGGCAGCACATAGCAAGAAAATCTGTGCTTGTTTAACTTTTACATTGAAGTTTGAACAATTGTTGTGTCTTAGCAAATCTATGTGGGAAGACGAAACAGATATCCTTTACCATAATATACAGAGTGAGCATTGCGTAACCCAGACAGGAAAATGTCATCGTCATCGAACAAGGAGGCGGAATAGCGGCCTAGGCTACGCGCAATGCAAAGTGTACTGCATAGATTCATGTTTCTTATATTGCCAAAATTAACTGCTTGGAAGAATACTTATCTTCTTGAGTCTGTCCCTTTTGTTTATAGAATTCTTTATATCATCATTTCTTCCTGAGACTTCACTTTTTTATCCTTAAGCCTTTTATTTCCCTACCTTTCTATTCCTACATTTTTTATTAACTTTATAATTTTTCATCCTTGCTTTACATTACGTAATAATTTCTCAGACTCACATTTTCATGAACAAAATACAAGGGGGGGGGGCAAATTTGTCCTGTTAGGGGCCAAAACAGCAATCAAATTTGGCCCCATAGGGTCTAATTTAAGGGGGTCCAAACTTGGCACGACAGCCCACCATAACATCACAATACTGTAGAGGGTACACTGTACATAATTTGACTTGTACACAAAGCAACATTTAACTCAAGGTTTCCATGCAAACAGGGTATCCATGATAACATTCAAAAATAAATAAAATAGTACCAAAGAAACAAGCAAGTCACAGTGTGTTCCTATGACAACCTCACAACCATGTGGCCCAAGGGAAACTCCCTCTATCAAGTCTGAAGAGAGAAACAAGAACAATTCCTCCAGCAAAGAGAAGGCCCACGACAAGGGATGGGTACATTGGGACATGAGCAAATCTGGCCTACAGAGAAGAGAAGGAAGTAGGAAGAAAGGTGAACATGGGTATAAACATGTACACAGTTCACACACAAACAGATGTCACGGATACCACCCCCAATGCTCCCGCTACACGACAGTGATGCTACACCCATGTACCAAACACACTACACTACAAGCAAACATACAACACACACAAATACTAATGCACACACACTCACACACGCACACAAATACACATACACACACATTCACACACGCACACAAATACACATGCACACATGTACGCACTCACGCATGCACATGCATGTGCACACACACACACATGTGCACACACACACACACACACACACACACACACACACACACACACACACACACACACACACACACACCTTTATGTCAACATTGGCACAATACATCTCAAGGGAGTCCAGGTCCAGCTGAGGTGTCTCTGCATAGACATATGGTCTTGCCCTGAGATCCAACCCGAGACTCTTGATCTTCTTCCCAGCGTATGTTAACCTGGTTGCCTGCAGAGAGGAGGGGATTAAAGTGAGCTTCTTTAATCCGACATCTCCACAATCCGACCACCTTGCAGGGTACATTCACCATAAAACAATATGCTAGTAGTCTCTCCATAATCCGACAATCTCCTAATCAGACACTTCATTCGAGTCCCATTCAGTGTTGGAGTAGAGAGGTTTCACTGAATGCTGGCTACTTGCTGAACATTGCTGGCTGCACCATGCCCACGGGGGGGGGACATGCTGGCTGCACTGTGCCCACGGGGGGGGGGGGGGGGGGGGGGGGGACATGCTGGCTCCACTGTGCCCAGGGGGGGGGGGGGGGGCATGCTGCCTGCACTGTGCCCACGGGGGGGGGGGGGGCATGCTGCCTGCACTGTGCCCACGGGGGGGGGGGGGGACATGCTGGCTGCACACACACCACACACACACACACACGCACACACACACACACATACACATACACACACAAAAACACACAAAAACACACACGCACACACACACGCACACACACGCACAACACATACGCACACACACACACACACACACACACACACACACACACACACACACACACACACAACACACACACACACACACACACACACACACACACACCACACCACACACACACACACACACACACACACACACACACACACACACACCACACCACACCACACACACAGGCACCAAACCTGTATTATGGGTACAAAGAAGAAAATGATCCATTGGGTAAGACTAAGTGTCCCGAGAATGTATGGATACAGATTTGAGGCGTCATCATTCTCCAGTGGAGCCTCGAGGATGTACAGCTCACCAAACACTACAGGAAAAGGAAGTATCATGAATAAAGGAAGCAGGAAATACCCATAACAGACAGGAACTAAAACAGCAAACAGGAAGTATTAACTACAGTAAACAGGAAGTATCAAATACAGCAAACAGGAAGTATCAAATACAGGAAACAGGAAGTATTCAATAGAATGTAACTGATTAACGAGAATCCCAGGGTGCACTGAAATGTATTTACAGTTAAAAGCATAAGTTAGTGCATATATTTAACTAGAGCTGGTTCACAGATTTCACAGGAAGTACTTCCACCCACTCAAGTACACAGAAATTACTTCCGCCCACTCAAATACACAGGAGTACTTCCACCCACTCAAGTACACAGAAATTACTTCCGCCCACTCAAATACACAGGAGTACTTCCACCCACTCAAGTACACAGGAAGTACTTCCACCCACTCAAGTACACAGGAAGTACTTCCACCCACTCACATCTGATTCCAAAGGACAGGAAGTTGAACAGCAGTAGAGAGAGGGCATGGGAGAGGTTTCCGTTGAGGTTCTTCATGAAATCCCTCAGGTTGTTTATGTCCTGAAGTGGGCGGAGAATAACACACTGATGTCACCATAACAAACAACAAAAACCAACAACAGGGTTGCTGTGCATCTACTGGTGACTTTCGAGGACAACAATTCTTAGGATGCTCACGAATACCATTCAACAGTGAGCACTGATTCACACCAGGCTCAGTTTGGTTGCCTCTCAGAACATCAACGGCACAAGGTGATATCATAGGCTCCAGCTACAACTACGGGAAATGCTGAATAACTAAGTAAGTGTGTGGAATCTCAAGAAAAAAGGACACTCATTATCTGCGATAATAGCAACACGTAAATGTGTATTCGATGTAGGGTAATCCTTAGTTATAGCCAATTATTGAGTTATTGAGTTTTGTATTATTTGTGCCTGAAGAAGCCAGTGAAGGGTGAAACACTACACAGTTGAATAATATGTGAGGATAACTGTTCATTACCACTAACGAATCATCCATAGACATGTTTGACAACAGTCCAACAAACTTTTCACTATCCAACAACATGTCTAACAACGTTCACAACTACACAAATGCTTTAATTGTAGACTTCTTTTCAACACATGAACTTTCAGAACTGTACGGTCAGGAAAGCTACTTTGCAATATCCCGACAGAAGACACAACCAAACAATTTGTTGGGAAAACTGTCATTAACTACAGCACTGGAATGAAAAATGGCTGAAGACACGTTCTCAACATCAGTGACAGATGATAAGGTGTAAGTTAGTGTGTGAATATTAGCTATAGAAATACAGTGAATTCTCGGTAATCGGCCACAATTCGTTTTAAAAAAAATGGGCGAATTAATGAGTTTGGCAGATTATCCAAATCAATGTGCAACCTTTTCAATCAATTCCTGCATAAAATTGATGGCAGATGAAGGGGTTTGGCAAATGAAGCAGTGAAGGATCAATGAGAACTTTCTGTAGTCATAGAAATTGGTATGTTTTGCACCCTGGGGAAACTCAACACCCCGCGATAGACCTACCTTGATGATGACATCGAAGGGCACTGAGGAGTTCTTCACCCGATCTCTTATGTTACTGATGTAGTAAATGAGGAGCTGGCACTCCGAGCTGTAGGTTACTATGACAACGACGTAGAATATGTCGAATATTGTGAGCCCCACGAACGCTATTACCAGCAGCACTATCAGCTCTGTGTGGTCATTCAGGTCAAACGTGATCTTCCTGGAGGAGGGAACACACATCGAAGAGAACATGTGAAGCAACTGGCTTATCACCATGCTTGAAACACATCAAATGGGGAGTACTTTTCAAGGGGTAAAATTTTTGTGGATGCTAAAATTACGAATATCCATGGTAAATAAATTCCTGGTTTAGTGTATGTGATTCATGATGTACGTATGTGCTTTATGTAAGTGCATGACCTCTCAATGTTCAACACTAAATGATCTGTCTTTTCCTATACTATATCTGAGTGTGAGTCAGAGCTAGTTAGAATAGCGTTAGTTAGAGTGAGTTGAAGTAAAGTGCTTTTTGGCTATTCGAATGAAGAAGTTACTTGTATGACAAGTGTTCATTGATCCGTCAAACCCTTACGGACATTACACTGACAATGGTTAGTATATGACCAATATTGTGCAATGAAAGAGCCAATCAATAGTTGGTCATGCAATAAATAGTTGTGGGCACTTGTTTTCCCATTTACAGCTGCAGGGGCGGATATAGGGGTGTTTCTGTGGTTTCCAGAAACCAGTCAAGCTACTCTAAGCGGAAGCCTTGGAATTCTTCAAATTAAAAGAGCTGTCAACTGAAGCAATATTCAATTCCCATGAAAGCAGAAGTAACAAGTTACCACTTCATGCTTTATTGCCCGGCGTAGAACTTTTCAACGAAGCTATGTGGAGAATATTTTCTCAAAAAACAGCTCTACCAACCTCTATTTGAGGAGAAGCTTTTGAAAATTGCTAAGATATAAAAATCGCCATCTTTTATTACATCATCGACATATCACAGGTGACATCAGAATAATTATTAATGGTAAAGTAGCTTATGATTTCATGAATTGTACTCAAAAGTAATGGTTTTAGGTGTTTTCGCACTACATAAATGTGCCAAAGAGCTGGAATCTTACAATCAGAATCCAACCTTGTGAGTGGCAGTCATTTTAAGGCATCAATTGCATTATATTACGACATTGGGATCTTATGAAGGAAACTAGTCAGAGTATTTTCTGCATCCGTCCCTGTCAGCTTGAGGTGTTTGGATAGCTTGGAGGTGTTTGGAGAGCTTGGAGGTGTTTGGATAGCTTGGAGGTGTTTGGATAGCTTGGAGGTGTTTGGAGAGCTTGGAGGTGTTTGGAGAGCTTGGAGGTGTTTGGATAGCTTGGAGGTGTTTGGATAGCTTGGAGGTGTTTGGATAGCTTGGAGGTGTTTGGAGAGCTTGGAGGTGTTTGGAGAGCTTGAGGTGTTTGGATAGCTTGGAGGTGTTTGGATAGCTTGGAGGTGTTTGGATAGCTTGGAGGTGTTTGGAGAGCTTGGAGGTGTTTGGATAGCTTGGAGGTGTTTGGATAGCTTGGAGGTGTTTGGAGAGCTTGGGGGTGTTTGGACAGCTTGGAGGTGTTTGGACAGCTTGGAGGTGTTTGGAGAGCTTGGAGGTGTTTGGACGGCTTGGAGGTGTTTGGACAGCTTGGAGGTGTTTGGACAGCTTGGAGGTGTTTGGACAGCTTGGAGGTGTTTGTAGAGCTTGGAGGTGTTTGGAGAGCTTGGAGGTGTTTGGATAGCTTGGAGGTGTTTGGATAGCTTGGAGGTGTTTGGATAGCTTGGAGGTGTTTGGATAGCTTGGAGGTGTTTGGCTAGCTTGGAGGTGTTTGGACAGCTTGGAGGTGTTTGGACGGCTTGGGGGTGTTTGGACAGCTTGGAGGTGTTTGGACGGCTTGGGGGTGTTTGGACAGCTTGGAGGTGTTTGGACAGCTTGGAGGTGTTTGGACGGCTTAGAGGTGTACTCAACAAACTAATTCATTACTTGACAAAGGTCATTGCTAACATGCCACCAAAGGGGGGGGGGGGGCAATGTCTGGTTACTAGCAGCAATAGTGTGATCTGGGAATTTTTTTGTAAAAACATCATTGAAATGCACTGATTGCCATGGGTACACACTAATTGGTCATGTACGCGAATTGTTAAGCACCACACACAACCAAAATACCACTATACGGATTGAGTAAACAAAGAAATAAAAGGTCATTGTGCATTCTGCGTTGTGAGAGACACAGAACTACGTACTTTGGTATGCAGCACAGGAAACACACAAAACCTGGCACAGAGTCGAGTGTCAGTTCACCACAGTATAACACACTGGTGAACTGCTAGTGAGAACTCACGCTTGAAAAGTAACAGAGAACTCAATGCTGGTGTCAAGTGGGTTGATGGAGACCAGCCGCATCACATTCAGGCACAGGGACAGGATCAGAAACAGCAGACCCACAAAGAGGTAGCCCCTGTTGCAAAAGGGGGAGTGGTCACAATAAATGCTGAGTTATTGAAACAGACTCCATACATACACAGAGGAACAGATACAAACAAACAAGACAATTACACAAACAAAAAACAAAAACTATCACACACAAACAAAACAAAAAACAGAATCACCCACACCAACACAAAACAATATAAAAATCACAAACATAAACAAACAAAACACAAATAAAACATAGACAAATACAAATAAAAATATAAACAAACACCGACACATGTGAGCACACTAACACAGTGAGTATCACCACTCTGCGGACGATCTTAGCTTAGTGGTAGGAATACAGGGTTGCTCGTGGTACGTACGTACGTACTTCTGTAATCTTCAACATGTGTGTACTGCACACAGATGACTGAGGGTTAGTAGGGTTTGCGGTAACACACACATACATACATACACACACACACACACACACACACACACACACACACACACACACACAATGCATATACACAATTACACATGATTAAAACAAAAATCACAAACACTAACAAAAAACAAAATACGTCCAAACAAACAAAAATATAAACAACAACAAACACACACAAGTGAGCCCACTAACACAATGAGTATCACCACTCTGCGGATGATCTTTGTGCTGCCTGCGATCCAGGTGAAGCTGAGGAAGGCTGTTTCCATGACAGTGTAGTAGTGATCTGGGAGTTGGAACCGGAACACGTACAACCCCAGGAGGTATGACGCCATTATGATGATATCAGGTAGGACTATAGTTGTTACGAACCCTGCGCCACATTGAACCGTGGTCGTGTTGACCCTCGAAATGATCTGTTGAAGAAGAGCATTAAAAAGGACAGTCATGCTTTGTTCGACTTGACTGTCTGTTATCTAAAAACCACATTAATCCAATCTTCTGCATGAAATTCCCATCACTAAGTTGTATACAAATCCACTTGATTATTCCGACACCTGGGTTTTCCCAGCACATTTAGGGGGAACAGATGTTGTCGGATAAACCAGATTTGACTAAATATGGCCATGTAATTTTCACATATTAATACTTTCACCATTTGTGAATCACTGGACAAGTGCTAAATTATTCTACCAGAGAATGTGCTATTTGCAAGTTTTCTGTGAGTGTCTGAATTTTGCACTTTTGAACTCTTTACAAAAACAAATGCTCTTGGGAACTTTCTACATTGTAGTATAGTGTACACAAACACTGTACACATACACCCACTCACACCCACACCCACACACATAGACACACATGCACACACATACACACACACACACACACACACACACACACACACACACACACACACCACACACACATACACACACACACACACACACACACACGAAGGGACCTCCTCTCACACATGTGGGTGTGTACCTTTCTGTCACAGTATAGACCCATACTACACCAGGTATACGTGATGTGCTATCTACACAATACAATGATGGGGAGATCTCAACATGTGGGTAGACTATAGAGGTCCACTCAGTACAGTCTACAATGATTGGGAGATCTCACCATGTGGGTAGATTAGAGAGGTCCACTCAGTGCAGTCTACAATGATGGGGAGATCTCAACATGTGGGTAGATTAGAGTGGTCCACTCAGTACAGTCTACAATGATTGGGAGATCTCAACATGTGGGTAGACTATAGAGGTCCACTCACTACAGTCTACAATGATGGGGGGATCTCAACATGTGGGTAGACTATAGAGGTCCACTCAGTACAGTCTACAATGATTGGGAGATCTCAACATGTGGGTAGACTATAGAGGTCCACTCAGTACAGTCTACAGTGATGGGGGGATCTCAACATGTGGGTAGACTATAGAGGTCCACTCACTACAGTCTACAATGATGGGGAGATCTCAACATGTGGGTAGATTATAGAGGTCCACTCACTACAGTCTACAACGATGGGGAGATCTCAACATGTGGGTAGACTATAGAGGTCCACTCACTACAGTCTACAATGATGGGGAGATCTCAACATGTGGGTAGACTATAGAGGTCCACTCACTACAGTCTACAATGATGGGGAGATCTCAACATGTGGGTAGATTATAGAGGTCCACTCAGTACAGTCTACAATGATGGGGAGATCTCAACATGTGGGTAGATTATAGAGGTCCACTTAGTACAGTCCACCAATGATGGGGAGTAACCATGGTAACATGGCATCAAAAACACCATGGCAACACAAACACAAGCTCACATCTGTCCTTGATATACACAGAAATGATTGAAGAACTAGAGCCACTATCAAGATGAAGATGACAATCAAAGGGTAGAGGGTGTTCCCCACTCTGATGTAGCAAGGTTGATGGAGGTCGCTACCCTCCTTCCGGAACCTTCTCCAGCCAATCTAAAGGGAGGATCATCAAAGTCCTAATTTAAAATTAAAATTGGGAATTGGAAATGACAACACTGTGTACTCGATGTGTATGGTCACTGTGGATGTCCATATAAAAACAAGAAAACAACAGTGAACTAAATCAAATTGAAAATGGAAAGGGTATCCTGAGAATTTTCAAAGAATTAGCTTGAAAGTTTCAGAAATGCAAACATCAAAAAGATAATTAATAGGGACACGCCCACTCTCTGATGATGGTATTTGACTCACGAGCTTCAAGATAATTGAAGTGGGTTTGAGAGCAAACCTCTGGCACACATTGAGAGCCTTCACCACACGAGTTGCCTCAGTAGTGATCTAGTGCATACAGAAGTACATACATATGTACAGTATACTATCGCTTCTCAAGTGATTATGCACACACACACACACACACACACACATACACATACACATACACACACATACAC
>CAUJGJ010000185.1:861774-869274 GCA_963170055.1 Halisarca cf. caerulea | reverse complement strand
GAGGTCTAGATCCGGGCACACGGGCACAACTCACCATGGTCAACACTCCTAAAGGCAAACGTTTGTTCCTTAGGTCCATGAAGGTCAGGGTCGGAACTCGCCTTGCTATCAAGTTCAAGCGCAAGACCGCGGGTAGAGCGGAGGGGAAGGTTTGAATTTGCTCTAGGTTTATCTGCGTCCAGTTGTCCGTTAACATCAATGCCTTCAGTATCTGCGAAGGAATCTGTCCTAGTTCCTTCAGCAGAACGTCCTTCCAGGGAAGAAACTTCTCCCCGGGGCGTAGTCATCTTCTTTCTGTTAGCACAGGCAGTCGACAGCCATCAACGGAGAATCAATTATGTTGAAAGTTTTCCAAAAGCTCGTCGAAACAAAACCAAACGTCAAGTTTATAACTATATTCATAACTACCCTGCGTTCGAAAATTCCCTTCTCATCACGTGACACAGGTATTCAGCTGCTTCTAGACAGCTATACGTAGACCTTTGATGGTGCTTCAAGCAGCTGCAGGCATCCATCGACACCTACAGCTCTGAAATACAGTTATACCTCCTATAACAGGACACCATGCAATACTCTACCCAAATTGGCAGGGTTCTATCCAGTGGGGGGTGGGTGGGTGGGGGATCGAAGCTTTCCATATCCCAAAATGTTTCAACTGATTAAATTTTCCGAAGTGCAAATTATTATAGACAAGGCCCTACTTGAGTCTTAAAATCAACATTGAATGGTCCAAAATGGCCTCGCAATCAAATAGCACCTTATATAACCTACCAGACCTCCTTATACCCTATACCCTTATATCATACATTTACTATACCACATACATGTACATATCTGCATGCACCTCCTTGCGTCGACCACTGTACTGCATGTGTTGCATAGAGATCTAGGATACCACATACATATAAACCTACAGTCATGTCTCACACGGCAACTCATGCACTGATATACTGATCGAAGCTTTCCCCACAAAAAGTTAATCCTAGATAGAACTCTGAATGGTGTCCTTAATAGAGGGGTTTAACTGTACAGGACAGCTTACTGTGGTCCCAATAGTGTCCTTACTATAGAGGTTCCACTGTACAGGACAGCTTACTGTGGTCCCAATAGTGTCCTTACTATAGAGGTTCCACTGTACAGGATAGCTTACTGTGGTCCCAATAGTGTCCTTAATATAGAGGTTTCACTGTACAGGACTATTTACTGTGGTCCCAATAGTGTCCTTATTATAGAGGTTTCACTGTACAGGACTGTTTACTATGGTCCCAGTGATGTCCTTATTATAGAGGTTCAATGTACAGGACAGCTTACTGTGGTCCCAATAGTGTCCTTAATAGAGAGGTTTCACTGTACATATCCTGAGTTCCCACATGTACAATCTTTGCTTAAGATACTTCTCCTCTTCTATGGGCAAGTTGAAAGAATACATATACTAGATATGGTATCAGTTAACTACTGCTGAATGGGTGCGACTTGAAAATGCAGCAAAAATAGAGAACGTTCCATTCAAATAAGATTATACAATTTAATACATAAAAGTTTGTCAATTATACACAATAATGATACAAAGTTTGATACCAGTTTATTAGTGGAAATTTGGTAGTTACTATTTAAGTGAATTGCTTTTCCCAATAAATAACAATTTACAGAAATCATTTGAATGATTAAATATGTACCTCACACACTACCAAGAAGCTCTTCGATGCATTTCACAACCTTCATTGGATCTTTGATGCTCAATATGTCACCCGGTGTCAAGGTCGCCTGAAGGATACCAGAATGAGGTTAACACATGTATCTCCTCCCTGTGCATATCACTATATTGTGTGTGTGTGTGTGTGTGTGTGTGTGTGTGTGTGTGTGTGTGTGTGTGCGTGTGTGTGTGTGTGCGTGTGTGTGTGTGTGTGTGTGTGTGTGTGTGTGTGTGTGCGTGTGTGTGTACATGTGTTTGGGTGTTTATGGACATGTGTGTTTGCCTTCATTACCCCCACTCCAAGATGTTTGCAAGCCTTCACAAAAGCATCAACATTTTTTGTTTTCTTTGGAACAGACAGCGGCTGGAGATGGCAAAACAGATATTACAGTATTTATTTGGTCAGACATCACAACAAACTCTACCAAGAGAAGTAGCACTTGAGTGCACACACACACGCATGCACGCACGCATGCACGTAGGCATGCATGCACGCACATACGTATGTATGCATGCATGCACACACACACACACACACACACACACACACACACACACACACACACACACACACACACACACACACACACACAACACAAACCTGCCCATCTGTGGTTGTATATACTTGTACTATGGTGCCAGGATGCAGTTTATTGACCAGTAAACAGAGGTTTGCACCATCTTCGAGGGAAGCAAGAAAGTCTTCGTTGACAGCGACTCCAAGAAGGTCCTCCATCCTCTGAGGGAGGGAGGGACAAACATGCATGTATCTATGTACGTACAGTATACTTTGGCTAGCATGTGCCTTGAAGAGGATGCAGAGTCAGAAATGCTCACAGTCAGTACTAGCATGTGCAGTGTGCACACTACACAAAATGGAGGAATGGTGTCTGGCCACTCCAGACTACTTGCTACTTGGATTGGCTGCACTGAGTTACTATTGCGCACAAAACGCACTGCTATCCAGCTGGTGTGACTTCTCTGAAGACTAACCTTCTGAACGGCGGCCATTTTCTTGTAGCCATGCATCATGTTCATTTCCTGACGGCGCACTGTGAAGTTCATGGGTTGCCGGGGCAATGAGCGTTTCCTCATCAACTCTTTCAGTTCCTCTCCATCTTCAGTTGATGAGTTCCTTGACCTAGTGCTCCTATAATTATGGGAATTTACCGATTACTACAGTAACAGCCATTACCATATTGCACGCGCTGTATGTATGTCAACCATAATTACAGGGATTTACCCAGTGCTACTTGTGCTTGGATTTCTCTTCTTAGCTTTCACTCCCTTGCGTCTTGTCAGAGTATCATCGTCCTTCTCCCCTTGAGAGGTGGTCGAAGTAGCTGACTCTACAGATCCCTTCCTCTCGCCCTCACCTCCTGTACCGGCCTGCTCCTTCTGTTGTGATTCCTCTCCATTGACCGAGGACCCACCCTCTCCTCCACCCAACACCATGGGCTGGTCCTCTGCTGTTGGCGTCTTCTGTTCCTCTGTCTCTCCTCCCTCAGTCCCTGCCATCTCATGGAAGATGAGCTGAAGATCTTGTATGCTCTTTCTCTTGTTCTTCTTCTCCATTGGAGGAGAAGGAACCCTCTCTTTAGCCAAAGAAGAAGAACTTGTTGACTTTTGGGCTGGTTCTGCAACAAAGGAGGGGAGGGGTGGTATAGGTTGAACAATAGCCAATAACTACTCTTAAAATACACTTAAACTACACATGTATTAGCTACACTGCAACTACAAAGTAGACTATAAAATGACACTTCAGCTGTGTACCATGTGCCCTATAATGTCCCACACACAGAACTACAGCTTCAACCCTCCCATCCTGCACCGTTAGAAATAAGGAACAAAAGGTGGATGGACAATCCTTGTCAGACAATTTCTGATTTGCCAGGACATTTTTTTGAACATAAATGACTTGGTCACTTTGTGTGTGTGTGTGCACGTGCGCGTGTGTGTGTGTTTGTGTGTGTGTGTCCATAACAAATGAGCATTTAGGTAGTGTTCAGCCAAACGCCTGACCGAAACCTGTTAGAGTTGGACAAAACACCCAAATGGTCGGACAATGCCTGAATGCTGACCATTATTTCTAACACTGCATCCTGAGTACTCCTCTGTGTGCATGCAATAATGCAGGATAGACAAGTCAGTGACAGGATACCCATAGTTGAAGGCAGACTGATCACAATACATCCAGCATGCACCTCAATACATGCAACATGCACCACAATACATCCAGCATGCACCACAATACATCCAGCATGCACCCCAATACATCCAACATGCACCACAATACATCCAGCATGCACCACAATACATCCAACATGTACCACAATACATCCAACATGCACCACAATACATCCAGCATGCACCACAATACATCCAACATGTACCACAATACATCCAACATGTACCACAATACATCCAACATGCACCACAATACATCCAACATGCACCACAATACATCCAACATGTACCACAATACATCCAACATGCACCACAATACATCCAACATGCACCACAATACATCCAACATGTACCACAATACATCCAACATGTACCACAATACATCCAGCATGCACCACAATACATCCAGCATGCACCCCAATACATCCAACATGCACCACAATACATCCAGCATGCACCACAATACATCCAACATGTACCACAATACATCCAACATGCACCACAATACATCCAGCATGCACCACAATACATCCAACATGTACCACAATACATCCAACATGTACCACAATACATCCAACATGCACCACAATACATCCAACATGCACCACAATACATCCAACATGTACCACAATACATCCAACATGCACCACAATACATCCAACATGCACCACAATACATCCAACATGTACCACAATACATCCAACATGTACCACAATACATCCAACATGTACCACAATACATCCAGCATGCACCACAATACATCCAGCATGCACCACAATACATCCAGCATGCACCACAATACATCCAGCATGCACCACAATACATCCAGCATGCACCACAATACATCCAGCATGTACCACACTATACACAGAAAAGTAACAAACAGACACTGCAAAAAGAACCACAATTCCTTAACAAACAACAACAAACGACAACTTACTACTCTTTGCTGGATTCTTTGGGGCTGTTGCTATAACAAACAAAACAAGGACCATAGCAACCAGTACACTGGATGCTCAAGTGTGTATACCATGTTTGGCTGAGTGCAAGTCACAGCAAAAGTTCCGTTCTCACAATGTGTGTGAAGTAGGCATGCTGTATGAAGGTGTGTGTGACGTATGCTGTATGAAGGTGTGTGTGACGTATGCTTTATGAAGATGTGTGTGACGTATGCTGTATGGAGATGTGTGTGACGTATGCTGTATGAAGATGTGTGTGACGTATGCTGTATGGAGATGTGTGTGAAGTAGGCATGCTGTCTGAAGGTGTGTGTGACGTATGCTGTCTGAAGATGTGTGTGACGTATGCTGTATGGAGATATGTGTGAAGTAGGCATGCTGTCTGAAGGTGTGTGTGACGTATGCTGTCTGAAGATGTGTGTGACGTATGCTGTATGGAGATATGTGTGAAGTAGGCATGCTGTCTGAAGGTGTGTGTGACGTATGCTGTCTGAAGATGTGTGTGACGTATGGTGTATGAAGATGTGTGTGAAGTAGGCATGCTGTATGAAGGTGTGTGTGAAGTAGGCATGCTGTATGAAGGTGTGTGTGAAGTAGGCATGCTGTATGAAGATGTGTGTGAAGTAGGCATGCTGTATGAAGATCCTAACACACTGTGTGTATCATATAGGTGCAATTTTTGCGGGGCACATAGTTTGCAAAAGGATAAACCTGAATGTACTTTGCGATATTAGTTCCCACGAAAACTAGGGCTTATACGGTAGCTTCTATGTACTCAAGAAAAGAGCATCGATACTACCGAGTCTGAAGCTACACTTACACTCAAGCAACTATGGTGAGTGCACTCCTATGTCGAGTGCACTCAAGCAACTATGGTGAGTGCACTCCTATGTCGAGTGCACTCAGCAACTATGGCGAGTGCACTCAAGCAACTATGGCAAGTGCACTCAAGCAACTATGGTGAGTGCACCCAAACACCTATAGTGAGTGCACTCAAGTAACTATGGTGAGTGCACTCAAACACCTATAGTGAGTGCACTCAAGTAACTATGATGAGTGCACTCAAACACCTATAGTGAGTGCACTCAAGTAACTATGATGAGTGCACTCAAACACCTATGGTGAGTGCACTCAAGTAACTATGGTGAGTGCACTCAAGTAACTATGGTGAGTGCACTCAAACACCTATAGTGAGTGCACTCAAGTAACTATGATGAGTGCACTCAAACACCTATGGTGAGTGCACTCAAGTGACTATGGTGAAAATATCTTGTACAATATTCAGTTACGTACCTGGAGGCTTTCTAGTAGCAACTGGGCTCTTATTAGGGGCAACTGTAGTCCTTTTGGTAGCCACTGGGCTCTTACTAGCAGCCCGGATGGGCTTTCTAGAAGCAGTGGGACTTCCCCTGGGAGACAGACTGCTATCCCTAGCAGGTGACGAGTGCTTCTTCACTCCTGCAGCAGAAGTCTCTGGGCTACTCTTCTTAGAAGACTCCGGGCTTGTTTTGGAGGCAGATTTAGGTGGGACTTTGTTCACACCAGCAGCTTTTCTAGTAGCCCCTGGGCTGCTATCAGCAACCTTCCGTGAAGGTCCAGGACTATTTCGAATGTCAGCACTTTTCCTGGCATGTACCGGTGCTGGGCTCTTATTCACTGCAGTCTTCTTAGTGGCCTCTGGGCTTTTATGGGCCACAGTCTTCTTTGTGGTCTCTGGGCTCTTATTGGTGGTCACCTTTTTAGTGCCCTCTGGGCTCTTATTGGTGGCCACTTTCTTTATGACCTCTGGGCTCTTGTGGGCCTGTGGTTTTTTAGTGGCCTCTGGGCTCTTATGGACAGGCAACTTCTTATTGGCTTGTGGAGTCTTCTTAGTAGCCTCTGGGCTCGTATTTGCTACCATCTCCTTTGAAATTTCTGAGCCCTCATGGCTTATCAGTTTCTCATCAGCTGTGATGGTCTTGGTAGCCTCCGGGCTCTTAAGATCAGCAGTAGGAGTAGCTGCTGTGGTACTTGGAAAAGCTTTTCTTGGATGTTCAGGGCTTCTATCAAGCTCTACAATTTCCTCGATTGGTGTGTTGGTGGCCTCCGCGCTCTTCTTGCCCTCCGTTACAGAAATTGTAGGAACTGGTGTCAAGCAATCCTCAGGAGAAGGGGACGGTATCTTTATGGTCGCTGACTCGGGATTGATGAGCTTGGCAGGTATGGCTGGACTTAGAGCCTTGTCCTGTCGTTCTACCAACACCAAGAACACAAAGAAAGGACACAATGAGCCACCCTCACCCACCCACCACAAACACAGAGAAAAGGACACAATGAGCCACCCGCACCCAACCACTACCAACACAGAGAACAGGATGCAGTGAACCACCCTCACCCACTCGCACACCAGTAAGCAGCATCAATCTAACCACCCTTCCCATCTGCTACTGGTACCCACACCACTACTCTACCCACACCACCACCCTACCAACACCACTACCCTACCAACACCACTACTCTACCCACACCACTACCCTACCAACACCACTACTCTACCAACACCACCACTCTACCAACACCACTACTCTACCAACACCACTACTCTACCCACACCACTACTCTACCCACACCACTACTCTACCCACACCACTACTCTACCCACACCACTACTCTACCCACACC
>CAUJGJ010000185.1:841774-856774 GCA_963170055.1 Halisarca cf. caerulea | reverse complement strand
CCTTGTAGGCACGATAGCCTCGCACGATAGTTTCCAGTACGTAGGTCACGCGTATGCATGTGTGTTTCCACACACGTGGAAACACGCATGCTTTGATATGGCCACGTACACAATGGCTGCCTTACCAATCTGCGAAAGTTTTCTTCCTTATAGAATTTCTTTTGGACGATTCGTGAAAGTTTTCTTCGCAAAATTTGTCTTTTTAGACGATTCGCGAAAGTTTCCCGCTATACGGCAAAACACTGCAAATGTGACAATTGACAACTACTAATTAATGAGGCATGAATGGGTTTTGGCTGGCAGGAGATTGACAAGACCCTTGACCTGTGCTACATCAGAGTAGCAGGGCTACATCGTGAATGTAAGCCCGCGGTACTCTTTGATCCACCCAACTTTCGCCCCCGCACCATGACACATGTATGTATGTAGGTAGATGCGTGTATGTACACATGTATGTATGTAGGTAGATGTGTGTATATACACATGTATGTACGGTACTTTTCACAATAAACTGGACGACGAACGGCGGTCAAACGGGCGGTCAATCAACGGACGTACACCGTACACTCGCCGGACGTACACCGTACAGACGATAGGCCAATAATAATTACGTCATTATTGCAAATTGATAGTGGTTCGCTGGAATCGGTTTTCCGAGCAAGAATGGCTTATTTTAGGAACGAAAAGTAACGAATTTCGTTTCAAAGTGCAAAGACAAAAGCCACAAGCCAATTGCGAAAGCGTCAGATAGAGAAAAAAAAACCGCGTAGGCACAAACAACACCCGTACGTACGCCGTACGTACAGCGGTCAATGCCCGGTCGGTCACCGTACGTACACAGTTTGACCGCCGTTCGTCGTCCAGTTTTTTGTGAGAAGTATCGTATGTATGTAGGTAGATGTGTACGTATGTGTGAAAAGAGTTCCATTGTCACAGAGTTACTGATCATATCATGTACTTAATGCTACAGAAATCAATACACATAATGGTGCCCTGTATCCTGTATAAATTCTCACATCAGATTTGTGCATTTCTTTCCTTTGAGTCGAGGAGAGGCCACCAAAAGCATTGTCCACAATACGATGCATTTCATCCGCAAAACTGGACCTGAGTGTGCAGCAGTGACGTGGTGAGGAGCAATAGTGGTGAGGGGTGATCGCGGTGAGGGGTGATAGTGGTGAGGGGTGAGAGTGGTGAGGAGTGATGGTGGTGAGAAGTTATAGTGGCAAGGAGTGATAGTGAGGAGTGATAGTGGTGAAGAGTGACAGTGGTGAGGAGTGACAGTGAAGAGGAGTGATAGTAGTGAGGAGCAATAGTGGTGAGGGGTGATAGTGGTAGAGGTGATGGTGGTGCTGCAGTGACATTGTTGAATAACAATGATGATAGGTTCAGGAGTGACATTAGTGATAGTGGTGACGGTAGTGACAATAGTGAGGGTGACATGTGGAGGTGTGACCCCATGACATACGTTGAACTCTCAATGGACACAGTCGACACACCAGAAACAGGACGAGATTTTCTTTGACCACGCCCTCTCCTTTTAATATCCTGAACAGAAGAAAAAAACAGCAATGAAGTAGCAAAAATGCTGCAAAAATGAAGTTCTTCCACAAAAATGGAAAAATACATACATACATAACATCATATACACACACATGACCACAACACATGTACGTATGTATGTACTGTGAGTACTTATGCATGTCATACTACACACATGCGTACACATGTACACGTGTACTGTACACGATGTGCGGTAACCTACTGCGGGGGTGGGATGGTAGACCACTGGATCCGGTCCACGTTCGTCCAGTGACTGAAGATATTTGAAGATATGTACACGACCTCGGATACAGACCTATGGGAGTGACAAATGGGAAGCAGAATGGGCTCATGAAAGTGAAATGGGAAACAGAATGGGCTCATGAGAGTGAAATGGGAAACAGAATGGGCTCATGAGAGTGAAATGGGAAACAGAATGGGCTCATGAGAGTGAAATGGGAAGCAGAAAGGGAACATGGGCTTGCAGTGAATTTGAAAATGGAATGTGTACCTACGTACGGTAGGGATCAAAAAAAAGTTTACATTTCGTAATAGTAATACGCATCATTTTACGCAGTGATTACGAAGTGTATTGCGAAAAAATCACTCTCCGTATTGCATTGCGTATTACAGATCATTCAGGGCTGCGCAATTTTCTATTGCCAACGAGTCACGCGCACTAATATTAGATGCGCGCATATTTTATTATGTTGACCAATGACAAAATGGCCGTAGCGGCGACCTTGGAGATATCGTTCACTGAGTCTTTTTACTTAGTTTCAAAGTCTTTGAAAGCAAGGAAAATTGTAATCGATGTTGATTATGACTCTTCGGAAGACACTTAAGAAACCCGTGGAGTAGACTGGTATTTTCGCTTGTTATCAGCTCGTAGCCTACCTACGTACGTAGCCACAAGCTTATATCTCCAAGAT
The DNA here is from genome assembly GCA_963170055.1 of Halisarca cf. caerulea. NCBI lineage: Eukaryota > Metazoa > Porifera > Demospongiae > Chondrillida > Halisarcidae > Halisarca > Halisarca cf. caerulea. The sequence continues at coordinate 854,300 of CAUJGJ010000185.1, read as the reverse complement.
CGTTCCCATTTTGCTAAGGAGAACGCGTGGTTTAGTGTTTTGGTCAGAAAAAGAGAGCATTTCCATCTTGATGTGTGATTTGCCGGACTAATAAGTTGCGACATTGGCCAAGAAATCTCCACATAGGTCAGCCAACGCCTGTTCAAAGGCATACTAGAAACAAGGTCGAAGTTTAACCAATGTTTGAAGAGCACAGAAAGACTTCCTAAAGGTACAACATAGCAAACTTGCGCTACGTAATTATTTTTCGTAATTGCGGTATTCTCTGTTATTACGCAGAGTAATTGCGCACAGTAATACGTACGTAATACGCACGTATTGCGGATCGCAATGTTAACTTTTTTTGATCCCTACCGTACCTACCTATATACATACATGTAATACGCAGCAAATGGGACACACACACACACACACACACACACACACCACACCACACACACACAGGAGAGGGAGGGAGGGATAGAGCTAAATTTACTCACTGACAGAAAGTAAGATTTAGTCAGAGGCAGCTGGTGAGATTTATGTACATACATATATATGTATACGGAATTGGGAATGAAAAGTGTATTGATAAGAATTGAGAATGGAAACTTATCATGTGAATATACACACATACATATATATGTACGTACTGCTCATGCAAATGTACATATATGAAGAAATAGTCATTCATCTACACACTGTACAATGTCACATGCCCCTCACACTGTACAATGTCACATGACCCTCACACTGTACAATGTCACATGACCCTCACACTGTACAATGTTACATGACCCTCACACTGTACAATGTCACATGACCCTCACATTAGTGGGCGGGGACTCTAATGGGTTATCAGACACGTCTAACGTGATGAGAGACTTGATGTGTCTGAGCGACGTTGGGATGGTCTTGATGAGGTTGGTGGAGACATCCAGGAAGTCCAGCGGCAGCTTGTCCAGATCTGAAGATTGTACACACACATGTACTGTACATATCACAACAGACCAGAACACACTCACACTGATGTGTATGCACACACAAGTACTGTATGTACGTATGTACATATTCGTGTATTAGAACGTGCACATACATACTGTGGAACTTGCTTAGTAAGTACCTGGTTTGGTATACACTCCTGGATAGTAAGTACTCCTCATTCTGTCCCTGTGTATACCTCATGTACATAAACCAACCCTGATAGTAAGTACCTGGCTTAGCACGTACTCCTGGATAGTACGTACTCCTCATTCTGTCCCCTCCTATACATACAGTACACAAATCTGTTCCGACAGAATACACCTCCGATAAAAGTACAGATTTGTCTACCCTTTGAGGTACATACTTACCTACTAAGCAAGTTCTACTGCTCTAGGTAGACTACACTCATGCCAGTGTGCAGGTGTCATGTGCGCCTGTGTATTATACAGAACGCTCATGTATGTATGTACGTACATACGTACATACTAATATATGCATTGGGGCCCACACACTAGTGTGATGTGTGACATTTTGATCTTTGCATACGTACAAACACAGAAAAGAAACTGAATTGGCAGTTTTCATTTTCACACCCAATGGCAGGACATACCCATTGGTGTGATATATACAAAATAACAGAATTCAAAATTTCCCTCTATAGGGTATGCACATACGTATGTAATAGTTGTATCCTGCCTTGGTGTGCTACAGCAGCCATAAAGTGCTAATTAATTGACCGAGGGCGCAGCCCGAGGTCAATTAATTGGCACTTTATGCTGCTGTAGCACACCAAGGCAGGATACAACTATTATGTGTCATGGTGAAGCAAAACACTGCAAAATGTGACAATTGACAACTACTAATTAATGAGGCATGAATGGGTTTTGGCTGGCAGGAGATTGACAAGACCCTTGACCTGGGCTACATCAGAGTAGCAGGGCTACATCGTGAATGTAAGCCCGCGGTACTCTTTGAACCACCCAACTTTCGCCCCCGCACCATGACACATGTAAGTATGTACATATGTACGTACATATACACACACGCACGTACATACATGCACACACACACACACACACACACACACACACACACACACACACACACACACACACACACACACACACACACACACAAACCCTGAGGCAGTTCTTTTAACTCATTGTTGTGAAGGTTCAGGTATTTTAAACATTTCAAATCACACAATCCTGGAGGCAGGTCCGGTAGGAGGTTGCAGCTGAGGTCTAGTTTTTTGAGTGACGTCATACTCCCAATGTCAATGGGGACACCAACTAGACGATTGTGACTGAGGTTGAGGGAGACCAAGTTCAACCGACATATCTCTGGAGGAAGGCTTGAGATGTAGTTACGACTGTGAGGAGAGAAAGGGAGAGTCCAGAGGGAGAGGGGGAGGGAGTGAGGTAGAGTGGGGATGGGGAGAGTGGTGAGGGAAGAGTGTTAAGGGGGAGGGAGTGGGGTAGAGTGGTGAGGGTAGAGTGAGGATAGAGTAGAGTGGGAAGGGGTAGAGTGAGGAGGGGGTAGAATAGGGGTGCCACTAATAGTAGCCCTTGGCTAACGGTTCCCCAGTCTAAATAACAATACTTGATACCTTAAGGCTACAAAAGTTAGCGGGTACTAACTTTAGCGAAATTAGCGAGAAGCCTCAAATTCGCTAACTTAAGTGCCCGCTAACAATTGTACCCGCCACTGAATGTACCCGCTAATTTTGTATCGTACAATTAAGTATGGATGTACTGTGCACTACACGGGAGAAAATGGCGGCTCCGAACAAAAGTAAAATCTATAGACGCAAAGTCAGCGAAATTGACGGCAACTAGTGAACCAAATACATGTAAAGTTTAAAAGTATCATTGGATTGTAACATATATTCGATTTAATCATTTTCAATTTAAATTTACCTAAAAGCGATAATGATTTCTTCAAGCTGTACGCCGACAAGATCGATTCTTCTAGCCGTATCTACAAGCTTAAGTTTTGTGATCTCAGTGTTTCGTTTCTGCACCTTTCCATTGCAACAGTATAGTACTGTATATAAAGATTAGACATGGCGATTTAGATAAGAATTGGAAAAGGAGATAACATTTCCAAAATCGCTAACTACAGCTTTGGTACAATAATGCTATCAAATCGCTAAAATAAGTACCCGCTAACATTTGTAACCTTAAGGTACTTGATACTTGACACTTGATACTTGATAGGGTAGAATGGGGAGGAAGTAGAGGGGAAGGGGTAGATACAAAAAGACAAACTACGTACATACGTACATCAAGAGCACACAAGCAGCCAGTCCGCATCTCACCTGAGATCCAGGCTCTGTAGGTTGGCCATGTATGTCATATAGTCAGGTACAGAGCGTATGGAGTTGTGATGGCAGTTGAGGGACTCCAGTCCCGAGAACATGCATATCTCGCGTGGAACCTTGTCAAAACGATTCCTTGAAATGTCTGCACACAGGGAGAAGTAGAGAGTGAATGGATCACGATATGACCATCTGTGTGTGGGGCATGAAAGAGAGGGAGCGGAGGAGAGGGAGTGGAGGAGAGGACGTGGAGGAGAGGATGTGGAGGAGAGGACATGGAGGAGAGGACGTGGAGGAGAGGATGTGGAGGAGAGGGTGTGGAGGGGAGGACGTGGAGGGGAGGACGTGGAGGGGAGGACGTGGAGGAGAGGACGTGGAGGAGAGGACGTGGAGGAGAGGATGTGGAGGAGAGGGTGTGGAGGAGAGGACGTGGAGGAGAGGACGTGGAGGAGAGGACGTAGAGGAGAGGACGTGGAGGAGAGGATGTGGAGGAGAGGATGTGGAGGAGAGGATGTGGAGGAGAGGACGTGGAGGAGAGGATGTGGAGGGGAGGATGTGGAGGAGAGGACGTGGAGGAGAGGATGTGGAGGAGAGGATGTGGAGGAGAGGGTGTGGAGGAGAGGGTGTGGAGGTGAGAATGGGAATGTGAGGAAGAAAAGGAAGGTGGTGGGGGGGTTAGGAGTACTAAGGTGAGGGTGGACAGGAATACATGGTGAAAGCTTGAATTCCTCTGGAAAGGAAGTACAAGACATGCTACTCAGTTTTGAAGTGTGAGCTAATCAAACTCAGCTCCAGCAAATGAGACAGCTTAGTGCTTGCGGCACATGTGCACATATGTACAAACGTACGTATGTACGTATGTAAACATGCATGTACATACGCAATATGCATGTATGTACATATGTACATATACGTACGTATGTTGTACATACAAAGTACACACATAAGCATGTACGTATGTAAGTACCGTATGTACAGTAGAAGTGTGTGTGCATGTGAGTGTGAGTGTGTGTGTGTGTGTGTGTGTGCGTGTGTGTGTGTGTGTGTGTGTGTGTGTGTGTGATTATGTACGTACGTACAAACGTATATACGTAGGTACGTCACATGTGTTCACATGACAGATAAATTACCCTACAAACGATGAACACTCAGACAGGGACAATCCCATCTCCTCCCTCCCAGCAACAATCACTCTTTTGACAGAAGAACTGATCGAGACATTGTGCATAAACACATGCCAGTACCCCCTACAGTTGTCATGGTGACCAACGACTGATTAGTAGGTGTTGTGTGTACAAGTATCAACAGATCATTCAGGAAACGCTGCACACACACACACAACACACACACACACACACACACACAATACACACACACACACACACACACACACACACACACACACACACACACACCAATCAAAACTACAGAAATTACCACTGGTATTTTGGTTGCTAGGCACCACAGTGGAGCAAGCAGTACTTCGAACCCATACAAAACATATCTGGTACATGTAGGCATTACGTACGTACGTATGCATGTACGTACGTACATATATACATATGTACGTACACTCACTGGGTTCATGTATGTACATACATACACATGCACATGCATATGTACACACATACGTACATACATACACACTACACATGTACGTACGTACATATGTACGTACGTACGCACTACACACATACGTACGTACATAGTGTATATTTACAGACGCTATACACATACGTACATGTACATACATACGTACGTATGTACGCACATACTCCAACAGTGAAGACAGATGCAGCATTCACTCCACTCCAGTCATGCAGAGCAGTATATGAGAATTCACAACCAATAACATTGTCAAGCCCTGCAAGTGAGCTTCCGTTGTGAACTTTTCAGTAGACGGAAAATCACAGCCTAACAACTGCGCAGTAGTAAGACGGCAACCGTCACAAAACTGTGATAATGTACGTACATATAATCCCACAGCTTCTGAAATGAAGATACATATTTGTGAATTCTTTGTCATTTCTAACTTACGCACCGTGAAACCTCTCCAATATGGCCACCTTGGGACCAATATGGCCACCTTGGGACCAATACAGCCACCTTGGGACCAATATGGCCACCTTGGGACCAATATGGCCACCTTGGGACCAATACGGCCACCTTGGGACCAATAGGGCCACCTTGGGACCAATACGGCCACCTTGGGACCAATACGGCCACCTTGGCACCAATACAGCCACCTTGGCACCAATACTTAGGACCAATAAATTTGGCCGAATTAAAGAGGTGGTCGGAATAGATAGGCTCACTCCAATATTTACACGTGTGGCTCTTAGGATCAAACAGAATGGTCTGTTTAGACGGTGTGACTGAATCACAGAGGCTTGGATGTGAGAGGTTACACTGTACACTGTACATGTACAGGGTTTTATCTGAGGTCAAATGTTTTGGGGGAACCATACCCAGCGACCCCCCCCCCCCCCCCCCCACAGATAAAACCCTGACGTACTTACACTTATACATACTATGTACATACATACAGTACAAACACACAATATGGCTACACAATAAACACATGTACGTACGTACACCTATGTATGTACGTATGTATGCATGCATTCAAGTACAGATTGAATGGAGTCAATGCAGTGATAAGTACATAGTGTGGGCTCTGAATGATGGGTGCTAATCAGAAGCCATAGAAGCATGTACTGGGTGCTCTGTGAAGTAGACTTCATCTTGCTAAAGGCCTTCCCAGTCTAGAGAAGTTTCAGAGTCATAAACAGTGTAGAAGCCATACACGAGCAACACCACTGGCCCCTGACAGGAGACAGCATGGCATTGCCTGATGTCAGGGGATGCTACCTCAGACAAGTTGAACTTGATAGAGGTACAGGTGGGACAGGTTTGGTAGATACACCCCTGGATAGTACAAACTTGTTGTTTTGTTCCTATCGTGTGTACAGTACCTGAACCAGTCCTGATAAGAAGTACGTATGTGTGTACTCAATAGCTACCTAAGGGTGTCTAGCCTCAGGAGCTACCTAGGGTGTCTAGCCTCAGTAGCTACCTAGGGTGTCCAGCCTCAGTAGCTACCTAGGGTGTCTAGCCTCAGGAGCTACCTAGGGTGTCTAGCCTCAGGAGCTACCTAGGGTGTCTAGCCTCAGTAGCTACCTAAGGGTGTCTAGCCTCAGTAGCTACCTAGGGTGTCCAGCCTCAGGAGCTACCTAGGGTGTCTAGCCTTAGGAGCTACCTAGGGTGTCTAGCCTCAGGAGCTACCTAGGGTGTCCAGCCTCAGTAGCTACCTAGGGTGTCTAGCCTCAGTAGCTACCTCAGCTGCTGAATCAATGGGCACAGTAGAGATTGGAGCAATAGGAAATTGAAGTAGCATTCAATGGTACTAGGAATGGAACACTGCACACAATACATACCAACCATAGCTAAGAACGCATGGAAATGGGATACAATGATTGCTATGAATGACGTAATGGATGCCTCGAGACAATAGCACATGGGGTTATACACATGCAGGAACACAGGCAGTGCAGTGTTCTCCCAGGTATGTATCTTAAGGCATGTTGGTTCAGCATGCCTTCCTTTCTAAAGTTTAATACTTTCTGTAGGAAAATCATGCATGCATTTGATGATTAGTGAAACCTATATTTAGTACAAATCATACTAGTGCCTAAAGCTGAAGCTGCAAGCAACTTGTGATGCATTGTACGTATTTATGTCTATGATGATGTACATATGCAGGTACATACATACGTACATACGTACATACGTACGTATGTATTCAACATGTCTAAAATTATACCCCCTTCATCCTCACCACATTCACCATCACTTCAGCCTCGACAGCTACAAGAGACATGATCCACAGCCTCAGCTACCAAATACGTACACAAATTTTACATGCATACGTACGCATGCTGGATTAGATTGGAGGCTGACGAGAAGATATTCAACAGATACGTACGCCCATACATGCGGAGTACATACGCCCATACATGCGGAGTACATACGTACGTACATTAGCACTCATTTTCACTCTCAGGAGTTCTACACTTTAAAGGTATCACAGAATACATACATTTTTTTGTTTTATACTGTTCACACGTATGTATGCACTTATGTACGTACACGTATAAAACGGATGTGTATGTATGCATATGTATCTCTCAAAACACACACACACACACACACACACACACACACACACACACTCACACACACACACACACACACACACACACACATACATACACACAGAGGTAGATAGGAAAACAGACACACACAGAGGACATAAGATGAACACTGGAAATGCCACAACTGTAGACAGATAAGACGGTTGAATGTGCTCAGTGAGCACCCACAAATGCTCTTCAACAATGCTACAATAATTAGCAAGTACATACATACATACATACATACATACATACGTACGTATGTGCACACTTCTCACTCTGTCCCTACCTCATGTGCAGTACACAGATTAGTACATACTCCTCACCCTGTCCCTACCTCATGTGCAGTACACAGACTAGTACTGATAGTGAGTACAGTGCAACCTCTCATATCCGGGCAGTTTGGGACCAAGGGGTGCCCGTAATTGTGAAAGTGCCCGTAAGTATGAATCCTCTACTACCTGTGTAGACTTTGAGACATTACACACTTTAAATATTCTTTTTTCTTTAATTTCCTTTAAGCAGTACAAGTGGATGCTTTCTACCAGTCATTTTACCTGATTCTACACATGCACACACACCACATGGTGCAGCTATAGATCCATAATGTAGTTCACATTAGCACTGATAATAGGAGTACATGCATGAAACACTGCCCGGTTGAGTGAGGTGCCCGTAACTACGGGGGCCGGATATGCGAGGTTCTACTGTATACAAGTGTGTACGTATGTACATCAGATATGTAACAAAGGTAGATTTGGTATGACATTGTACTGCATGTACGTACATACAAATAACCTTCCAAATATGAACCTAAACACACACACACACACACACACACACACACACACACACACACACACACACACACACACGCACATACGTATACGTACGTACGTATGTATGTACACACACACACACACACCTACGCACCAATGTACATACATACGTACGTATGTGTGTGTAAAGCAAGGTACATACATACATACATATGCACAGATAAGGCTCACATGCCCAAATCAAATACATATGTATCTGTAACACTATGTAACTGAATTCACATGACTGTCATGTGACTGAATGGACACCATCCCCACATGAGCCACCACTCCCTAGCAACCACTTAAGTGTCTACTTCTGTTGAGTCAAAACATACAAACAAATCATCAGTGCACTCACGGCAGTTCAGGATCATATTATGTACACACCGTATGCGTTGAATGTTTCGCGCGGTTTTAGTTTCGCGAATCACTGATTTCTGTTTTATTCGCGTTTTTAGTTTCGCGAGCGCCACGTTTCAAAGTGTGAAAGTGTAATAATGGTATCATGTGCTAGGCAAGGTGTTACCTAGAAAGATGTACTTTGAAATATATATATAGCTATATATATACTCGTGAGTTTCACATTTATAAGGAGTCCTAAGGATGGGATGTTCTTTCGTGTGAACGCGAGTTATAGTTAGGCAACCGAGAAGATCCGTTTGCAGTTACAGCGAAGAACAATGCCATTGTTGGACACTTGCCGCGTACGGACTATTTCGTGTCTCTGCTCGCTATTTCTGAGGCACAATAGATGTCTAACGTGTCGCATTACCGATAAGCGTAGGCGATCCATCGATTTGCCCCAAGGTGGCCTAGGGAGGGAGACTTTTCGCGAATTATAGTTTCGCGACCTGCCCTTCATTCGCGAAATTCGCGAAACTAAAACCGCGCGAAACATTCAACGCATACGGTATATAAACACAAATGTCTCTCATGCACATACAGTGTTACACATACAGTGTTACACATACAGTGTTACACATACGTACGTATGCAGGTAAATTTGATCACTGTAGAATGATACTACACACAGGGTCAATGTACGTACCTCACCCCACCCCCACAGCTCATTCCTCACCCCACCCCCACAGCTCATTCCTCACCCTATCCCCACAGCTCACTCCTCACCATATGAACATGTGTATTTACAAACATTCTCGGTATATGCTTCATAAAAGTGTCATACAGGGGGTGAGGATGGTGGTGAGACTACAGGGGGTGAGGATGGTGGTGAGACTACAGGGGGTGAGGATGGTGGTGAGACTACAGGGGGTGAGGATGGTGGTGAGACTACAGGGGGTGAGGATGGTGGTGAGACTACAATACCAGACATTACAATACCAATAGTCTCAGATGGGGGAATGGGCAATCTCACGTAGGCCAGACCTCCACCTCCTCCACATTTATAAACTGGTCACTGGTCAGGGAGGTTGGACCAGTGGCATCAACATACGTTATATGCTTATGTGGAGGGGAAGTAACGATGGGGCTGGACTAGGAAATGGGTGGGTTGTGGGAGGAGGCAATAGGCATTCTTGTGTGAAATTGGGTTTGTTCTGACAAAGATGAAAATCTATACACACACTTATGTATGTACGTCTACACGTATAACACTGTCACTCAATTTTGGGTTATACATATACACATGTGCACCACACACACACACACACACACACACACACACACACACACACACACACAGCACCAGAATGATATAGATAAGGACAAATTAGACCAATTTCACATTCATTTCCTAAAGGGTATACACTTTCAACCTCACAAACACACAATCCTGTCTGTTCGGTCGAACCTGCTTCTAACGTGTCTTGAAGGTCTGATAAATCTTGTGCTGACATCGGAAACTGTCTCAAATTTCTTCCAGAGAGGGAAAGGACGCCCGTGTGGTCCGCCTTATCGATAACTCTGTCCAGGCTGACCGTTCCGTGCGCCATCTTGGAAGAGTGAAGGAACTGGGTGATAATATCCTCTCTGATGGAAGGGTAAACCAAGTCAAAAACTGACAATTACACTCTAAAGTACACTCTACAAAGAAACCACGCACCCTCGCTGAAGGCATGCACCAGGTTCTACGCCTTTCCGTCACTAAATGAGAATTCCTCAAATTTTCTTAGGTCACGTTGTGGTCTGAGAACCATTCATCGCGTAATAATTGAACTTTTGTATTACATTTATATGGAATACATAGGGTATTACTTTCTGTATTGCACCGGCATGTATGCTCTCGGTTCCAATTGAGTGGGATAGATTGAGTATGGAAACCATCCGTCCGGATGACGAAATTGAAAACAATTGGTTTCCATTTCAAACCCTCCTTGCTAGGCCAATGGAATCATCACCAGCAGTTGCCCTACTCGCGGACAATGATCATTCTTGCTTACTGTGTATTCTAACCAGCCAAATTAAAGAATTTTCTTTTGTTAATTTGGACGCGAAATGCAACCTTCTCGTGGCGCCAAGAGGATTCTTCTTCAGTTGGATAAACCAGACAACAGCAAAGGAGGAAGACAAAATCCTCAGCCGAGCAGGTATGGCTATGTTTGTTGTCGTGTCTTTTAGATGGACGGTCTCACGTGTGCTCCGAGTTTTATTTATTTAACTATTTGTCATCTAGATCTGATTCTATTATAGTTTGTTGGAAATATAATTAATTATGATTAATTTTGATTAAGTCCATTATTATTATTTTAAAAGAAGAAAAAAAATACATTATTAATGTCAACACTTTTTCTGACATTTGTGTGTGAGATATTATTCAGTAAAGCTACATAACTGGTGTGCTTTTGTAGGAATAGTGCTCCTATTCTATCAGTGCTATAGTAGACAACATGCAACCTCGAGCTCTGCTGGATTGCTTGTTGATGTGGATTGTTATTATTATAGAACTTGCTTAGTAATTACCTGGTTTAGTACACACTCCTGGATAGTAAGTACTCCTCATTCTGTCCCTGTGTATACCTCATGTACATAAACCAACCCTGATAGTAAGTACCTCTGATAAGAAGTGCTGAGTTTGTGTCCCCTTTGAGGTACGTACTTAGCAAGTTTCAATTTACGTAATTCCTAATATTTATTTCTTCTCATTAAAGGAATTGACCATCAAATTTCTGGCATCATTTATATATACTTCAACTGTCCCTAATGCACCAGCTGGCAATGCTGTACTGAGCACACTTGCACCAGCTGGCAATGCTGTACTGAGCACACTTGCACCAGCTGGCAATGCTGTACTGAGCACACTTGCACCAGCTGGCAATGCTGTACTGAGCACACTTGCACCAGCTGGCAATGCTGTACTGAGCACACTTGCACCAGCTGGCAATGCTGTACTGAGCACACTTGCACCAGCTGGCAATGCTGTACTGAGCACACTTGCACCAGCTGGCAATGCTGTACTGAGCATGTGACCTGTTTAAAATCAGCCCTGTGGAAAATAGTGACAATTTGTTTCTAAAGCAGCTCTAATGGCAATTTTCGTCTGTGTGCATTGTATCATGGATACCTGTGTATGATGGTATGTGCTACATACGTAGTACATACAGCAGAGCCTCTGTTATCCGCCACTCTCTAATCCAACACTCTCTAATCCGACACTCTCTCTAATCCGACACTCTCTAATCTGACACTTTCTCTAATCCGACACTCTCTCTAATCCGACACTCTCTCTAATCCGACACTCTCTCTAATCCGACACTCTCTCTAATCCAACACTCTCTCTAATCTGACACTCTAATCCGACACTCTAATCCGACATTCTCTCTAATTTAACCATCTCATGAGGTACAGTCACCATTATATTAGAATTTGCTCATAGACACTGCATAATCCAACAACCTTGTAATCTAACATTTTCTCTAGTCCCAGTGGCTGGCAGATTAGAGAAGTTTCACTTCATACTTGATTTTACCTGTGTGTGCTGTGTGTTGGATGTCACCTGAGTGCTGTGTGTTGGATGTCACCTGTGTGCTGTGTGTTGGATGCCACCTGTGTTTCTTGCTGTACGGTTTATGTGTTGCGTTGGTTGCATGTATTAGTTGTGGTTTGCATCTGTGATTTACTGCAGACCTTTGGGAGCTGCAGAGCAGGCCCATCCTGCTGGAGCACAACAGGGACGTCCCCTTCCTTCTACACGCCCCTTCAGCAACACCCGAGACACACCCCTACGTCGTCAGAGCCTCTGGCACACTGGGGTCAATACAGGTAATGATGAA
>CAUJGJ010000185.1:794274-829274 GCA_963170055.1 Halisarca cf. caerulea | reverse complement strand
ACAAAACAAAACAAACTCACCACCGATTACTATGCGATAAGATTTAGGCTTGAAGAAATATTCTTTCATAGTTGTCCCAATGTTTCCCATTTCTTGCTCCTGCAGACTTGAGCGAGTTAGCAACAATTTGCGAGCACTCGTTGACCTAAAAATATTTCGAACTTGAAGGTAGGTAACAGGATGCTGCTCTTATACGGTTGGCAGAGACGATTGAAACCAGTACTCAACTTTACAGGTAAAACTGGACACGTCACCAACTCCAGCGTATAAACGATGACGCATGGTCCTCAAACGCCACCGGCGTCTACAAAACATTTAATATTGGCGCATACTTTCTGCTCCAACAGATATACCTGCATGAGATCTAGACTTGTTTCTCTCGGCCCTACCAGAGCCAAGCAAACTCTGTAGTGTCTGTACCCAATCCACAGCCTTTAGGATAGTTTGAGAACCCTGCGACCTGATTATAAAATCCTATATCAGATTATCAGATGATACCTCGAGTAAGTACCCATTTTGTCTCCCCTTGAGGGCACTTACTATCCAAACATACAGACATCCATTCATGTATTAGGGAATTATTGTGATCCAAAACATACAGTCTGAATGTACATATATTATATATATATCCACAGTAGTCTATCATAAATTCATGCGAACAGTTGTGTGACTGAGTTTCTGGTGTTGTTGACACCAGCAAAGCTAGTCCTACGTCTTGACACTCTGCTTGGAGAAGAAAGATGATAACCAGGAGTGACCTGACTTGAGAACAGCCTTGCCATCTTCCAATGTCTCCTTCACTGGACCTGCCAATGTCTCCTTCACTTCATCTTCCATGTACTTCCTATTCTTAGCTGTATTGCGGCACTTGACAAACCACTCCAAACCCTCCTTCAGACCCTCTCCAGTCACTGCACTACATCCCACAACACCTGAGTGTGAGGAAAACAGGAAGAGAAACTCTATAATATATAGCCTACAATTACTATACTGTACAAAGAGGGGTTCTCTGCTATATATAACTCACGATAAAGTCTGTCCTTGATGTTGTGAAGATGAAGTGCATCTTCCACTTCTTCAGGAGTCATTGCTCCATTGATGTCCTGCTTGTTGGCAAACACCAGAAGGGGAATACCCTTTAAATCCCCTTTCAGGAGCAAAGTATCAAGACACACATGAACATTGTCAATGGTACTTCTGTCACTGCTGTCCACACAGTACACTATACCAGAGATGGTCTACAACAGAGACAATAATTACATGCAATTAACTTATATACAATTTAAAGGATATGCATGTATACTGCAACATGTCAACTTGTGTAGATTTATATATGATGCCACACAAAATTGCAGCCAATAAGCTGTAATCATATTTGCAATTCTCTCCTTTCTGCTGCATGCATGGTGTGTGGTACTGGGCTGCTCACATATATAGGGAGACCAGGGCCTATATGGGTGTGCATAAAGTGCCTATAAGATGGTATTAATATTCAACATGTGTGCGCAGTTGTGTCCAGCCCGCCAGTTCACCTGATTGGCAATGGGTTCTCACTGCCAGAGGTATAATGCTGCTATGGTGCACTAAATACAATAAATTTTATATCTAACAAAATTTGTGTTTCATAAATGAATTAATCCTAATTAATTATAATAATTATAAATAATCAAATGAATTAATCATATTTGTATTCCTCCAAAAATAATGAATCAGAAGTGGGATATAGGGAACAAAACCTGGTTTCACTGTCAATATGGTGCTTACCTGGTGTGGGGGCATGAAGGAGTCCATGAGATTGAACCGGTGAGTGGAGCCTCTGAATTTCAATGATACAGGGTTGAACAGAAGCGTACGCCCACCATACCTATACATGTACCGTAGTAAGTCTATAAAATTGCAAAATCATACATCCAAATATTATTTTGTTAATAATTATCGTGATAGTAATTATTATAATTGTATTAACACATACAGAATGGATGACAGAATGACATAATTATATTATACATAATATACACACATGTACATGCACACACATGCATGTATGCACACATGCATGCACGCATGCACACACGCATGTACGCACCCACATGCACACACATGCATACTCAAGCGCACATACACACGCACACACTTGCACATACACACGCACACACTTGCACATACACACACACACACACACATGCACACACACACACACACACACACACACACACACACACACACACACGCACGCACGCACACACGCTCACACACACGCACACACACACACACACACACACACACGCACACACACACATACACACACACACACACACACACACACACACACACACACACACACTTGCACACACACACACACTCACACACACGCACACACACACACACACACACACACACACACACACACACATACACACACACACACACACACACACACACTTGCACACACACACTCACACACACGCGCACACACACACACACACACACACACACACACATACACACACACACACACACACACACACACACACACACACACACACACCTGCTGTTAGACAGAACATACCTTTGTTGAAATCCTCATGTTTGGATTTAAAACCAGGATTTGATAACCTGAAGCAAATAAGTGTTTTACCAGCTCCGCTTCCACCTACAGAGAAGTAGAGCAACCACTCAAATGACCAATTAATTGTGGTCTCTATAGACTGGTGATCTTATGTATACAAAATGCAATGATCACTGTAACTGATCAGTGGTTTGTGGACAGGGTGCCTGGTGCCTGGTGGTCCTTATTTTCAACAGGTGGTCTTTAAGACAATTAAGTTTCACTGTGTTAAGTGCAATTCTAGTCTATCCACATACAGTATGAATGAATTAAAGTCATTTCCAAATTAGTAATAATTTTATAATCTTAAATTATACCTTGTAATTTTTAGCAGTTCGTGTTAAGTGCAATTCTAGTCTATCCACATGCAGTATGAATGAATTAAAGTCATTTCCAAATTAGTAATAATTTTATAATTTTAAATTATACCTTGTAATTTTTAGCAGTTCGTATATAATACTATACAATCCCTATAGTACATATTGTAGCTGTAACATACACTAGGACATTTAAAGGTAATGAGAAGACAAACAAAACATCTAAAGGCATGACATTGTACAGAACGTCATAGAATATAGGCAAAGCCCTCGCTAATAATCGACATAGACACTTTTAACTATGATTGTCATTTAGTGTGACCATTTTATCCCCATGCAGTGTTCTGTTTTACCCCAGTGTTCTGTTTTACCCCTTGGCTAGTGTTCCGTTTTATCCCCAGTGTTCTGTTTAATTTTACCCAGCATGGTGGCCCCTTCCGTATTCCGTTTTATCGATCACCAGTGTTCTGTTTTACCCTAGTATTCTGTTTTATCCCTAGTGTTCCGTTTTATCCCTAGTGTACATGTTCTGTTTCACATAGCCCACTGTACCTTAGTATATACAGCGAAACTTACTTAGTACCTCAAAGGGACACGTGCAGAATCAGTACATCAGAGGTACTTACTATCAGGGTTGCTTTATGTACATACGCCGAGTCATACGCAAGGACAGAATGAGGAGTACTAACTATCCAGGAGTTGTGCTAAACCAGGTACTTACTAACGAAGTTTTACTGCATTACCAAAATAATAGACACTAATGTTATTACAAATTACGTCTATAAATAATCGCGATCGGTCGACCAGTATGGGCAAAATGAGATATACGTACGGGCTACGTACGGGCTCGACAATGAACTTGATGATCCTCTAACTCACCCTGTATCATCAGTTCGCCATGGTGGACCCGCGCTGAGTGAGAGCCTTTTTGCTTTGATCCTAAACTTCCCATGTTCCGGCGTATCTGGCACCATAGATACTCTATACTTACGTAAGTATAGAGTATCTATGCTGGCACTCATCATGTCTTTTTATATCTAGACCGTGTACGCGTCACAATGCTATTTTTAGCACACATCTAAAAGTAGACTATACTAAAATAGCGGAATTTATACTTACGAGAGTTAATAACGGATTGTCCATCATACATGCCACATGTACACAGTGTCACATAATAATAATATTACAGTATTATAGTGAGTCTAATCTGATGCCCACTGGGTGTTGAAAATGAAGTCGGATTTGAGAGGCAATTTTATACTGAAAAGATGCATGCGCAATTTAATTGCTAATATTTAGGTAAGAGGTTGTCGGTTTAGAGAGGTGTCAGATTATAGATAGGTATCACTGCGTATAAGGTATGGAACAGTGTACGGTCAGGTGTACTAGCTATATGCACCATCAACGTACAGCCGGTGACTGCAGTATTATATTATTGGGCAACAGGTGGCTGCTGTGTACAGGTGATTGAGCATCCACGTGAGAGACCTCAGGGTTGTGAGAATTATTGCCAGGTCCTTTTGCTATAATATAAGGCGATCCATCCAGTACATGCAATATAGAGTAATTATGATCCAATGAAAACATAATGTTATAAGTTGATTTCACATATATCCACATGCAGTGGCCATTACATATTCATGAGCACTGTTCAGTGAGACAGAGGTTCTGGTGTTCTGGACAACAGCGAAGCCCTATGTCTTGACTGTCTGTCTGGAGAAGAAAGATGACAACCAGGAATGACCTGACTTCAGAACTTCCTTGCCGTCTTCCAATGTCTCCTTCACTGGACCTTCCATGTACTTCCTATTCTTAGCAGTATCGCGGTACTTGACAAACCACTCCAAACCTTCTGTCAGACCCTCTCCACTCATTGCACTACACCCTACAACATCTGTGAGGAAAACAGGAAGAGAAACTCTATAATATATAGCCTACAATTACTACTGTACAAAGAGGGGTTCTCTGCTATATATAACTCACGATAAAGTCTGTCCTTGATGTTGTGAAGATGAAGTGCATCTTCCACTTCTTCTGGAGTCATTGCTCCCTTGATGTCCTGCTTGTTGGCAAACACCAGAAGGGGAATACCCTTTAAATCCCCTCTCAGGAGCAAAGTATCAAGACACACACGAACATCGTCAATGGTACTTCTGTCACTGCTGTCCACACAGTACACTATACCAGAGATGGTCGTCTACAACAGAGACAATTCCATGCAACTCACCATTTAAAGGATATGCATGTATACTGTAACATGTCGACTTGTGTAGATTTATATCATGCAAAACTGCATTCATTAACTTTGTTCGCATTTGCAATTCCCTCCTTTCTGCTGCATGCATGATGTGTGGTATATACTGGGCTGCTCACATAGACCAGGGCCTATATATGGGTGTGCTTAAAGTGCCTATAAGATGGTATTAATATTCAACATGTGCACGTGTGTGCAGTTGTGTCCAGCCCGCCAGTTCACCTGATTGGCAATGGGTTCTCACTGCCTGAGGTATAATGCTGCTATGGTATCCTAAATACATTTATATATATAACAACATTTGTGTTTTATAATGAATTAATCATATTTACATTCCTCAAAAATTAATGAATCAGAAATGGGATATAGGGAACAAAACCTGGTTTTGCTATCAATATGCATGGTGCTTACCTGGTGTGGGTGTACGTAGGAGTCCATGAGACTGAACTGGTGAGTGGAGCTTCTGAATTTCAACGATACATAGTGGAACAGAGGCATACGCCCACCATAGCCATACAGGTACTCTCGGAAGTCTATAAAATTGCAAAATGATACATCCTAATATTATTTATAGTTAATAATTATTATGATAATAATATTATCGTATCAACACATACAGAATGGGTGACAGAACGATACATATATACGCACATGTACATGCACACACACGCATGCACGCACACATGCACGCACCCAAAAGCACACATGCACACATGCACACAAGCATGTATGCATGCACGCACACACACTCACACGCACACACATGCAAACACACACACACATGCATGCATACACACGTACACACATGCACACACACACATGCACACACACACACACACACACTTGCACACCCACCCACCCACACACACCCACACCCACACACACACACACACAGAGATGCACACAGTTCACACTTTCACACACACACACACACACACACACACACACACACACACACACACACACACACACATGCACACATGCACACATGCACACAGTCACACACACACACACACACACACACACACACACATGCACACACATGCTGTTAGACAAAGCAAACCTGTGTCGAAATCCTCATGTTTGGATTCAAAACCAGGATTTGATAACCTGAAGCAAATAGCTGTTTTACCAGCTCCTCTTCCACCTACAGAGAAAAGAAGAACTGCTGTGAAACCCCTGTTTAGCAACCACTCAAATGACCAATTAATGGTGCACGTGGTCTCTATAGAGAGGTGATCCTAGTGTATACAAAATGCAATGATCACTGTAGCTGTAATCAGTGGTTTGTGGACAGGGTGCCTGGTACCGGTGCACGTGGTCCTTGTTTTCGACAGGTGGTCTTTAAGACAACTTTCACTGTGTTAAGTGTAATTCTAGTCTATCCACATGCAGTATGAATGAATTAAAGTCATTTCCAAACTAGTAATAATTTTATAGATTTAAAAATTAAATTATACCTTGCAATTTTTAGCAGTTCATATAATATAATACAATCCTTATAGTACATATTGTAGCTGTAACCTACACTAGGACATAAGGTAATGAGAAGACAAACAAAACATCTAAAGGCATGGCATTGTACAGAACGTCATAGAATATAGGCAAAGCCCTCGCTAATCATAGACACTTTTAACTATGAAGTTTAGTGTGACCATTTTATCCCCAGTGTTCTGCTTTACCCTGCTTGGTGGTCCCTTTTATCCCCAGTGTTCTGCACCAGTGTTCCGTTTTATCCTCAGTGTTCTGTTTTACCCCTAGTGTTCTGTTTCACATAACCCACTGTACCTTACTATATACAGCGAAACTTATTTAGTACCTCAATGGGACACAGAATCAGAGGTACTTACTATCAGGGTTGATTTCTGTACATACGCAGGAACAGAATGAGGACTACTTACTATCCAGGAGTTGTGTTAAACTAGATACTTACTAATGAAGTTTTACTGCATTACCATAATAGTAGACACTAGTGTTATTACAAATTACGTATAAATAATCGCGATCGGTGATCAGTAAGCGCAAAATGAGATAATGACTTCCGGGCTACGGGGCTCGACACTAAGGCGGCGTTTACACTAGAACGTTTTAGTGCGAATCCGTTTACGATCGGTGTGTCCCTATATCGTTTTCGACCCGTTTACACACAGCGTTTTTGGAAAACGCACGAATTTAGAAACAACTATAGCCACGTGATGTGCACTTGACGTCTACCGCACGGTAAAAGTAACAATTTTGTTATTTGCGTAGAAATCACTATTCTGTACTTCTACTATGCTCAAATCGTCGGGAAAGGAAGAGTTTCGCTGGAATGGCGAGGAAGCGGCACTTCTTTTAACAGTAACGCATCATTCTAAGGTTTACTCTATCGGGTCTCCGGATAACCTAACGGTTGGAAGCACTGACACAATCAAAGTATTATATTCGGAGTCTGAGGTATCCCATTTCGCAGAATACGAAGAGAAGAGTACTGGGGTTGTACAAGGCAATCAGGTTCGTAAGAAAAACTAGAAGGAATACGCTAAGACGGCCATCTTCAATGGAGGATCACATGACATTCTGCTGACTGACGTCATCGTTTTCAACTATAGCATCGTTTTCGCCGTTTACACACGAATTTCTTTGTTCCGTTTTCAGAGGTATCCACTTTGGTTTGCGGATTCAAAAGTTATCGTTTTGGGTTGTCGTTTTCGGCGTTTTAGTGTAAACGATAAGGCAAAACGGAATCAAAATGTTCCGTTTTCATGTGAAAACGTTCTAGTGTAAACGCCGCCTAAACTTGATGATGATCCTCTAAACTCACCCTGTATCATCAGTTGGTGGGTCCGCGCTGAGTTTGGGCCTTTTTGCTTTGATCCTAAGCTTCCCATGTTCCTATCTTTGCTCTTTCCTCGCATTTGTTGGCGTATCTGGCACTCATCATGTTTTTATAATCTAGACCGTGTACTATTTTTAGCACACATCTAAAAATAGACTAAACTATGAATAGCGGAATCTTTACAGTTTTATACAGTATTGGTATTATACGTACCTTCTATGATATCTCGCACTTGTATATTATGCGTTGTACTCTGTTCATTAGTTTGTTTCAACCATAGACCCTCTAAACTACATAGTTTAGAGTGCCTGTGTTTCAACCATGCACTACTGCTTTAGATTATTTAATTCAAATTGAATTCAATTTAACTATTAAAGTGCACCATCTATAGTATACAAAGGGCACACACACACACACACACACACACACACACACACACACACACACACACACACACACACACACACACAAACACACACACACACACACACATACACACACACACACACACACACACACACACACACACACACACAACATACACGCACACACGCATACATACATACAGGGGGCTGCTGTGTATAGACAGGTGACTGACATGGGCCCGGGTATAGCTATACTATGGAGAGTTAGCTGCTGTATAGATAGCGAGGTGCTGCAGACACAGACACAAGCAAAAAATAGTTCAGCCAACTGTGACCCACATTTGTATGCAAGTGCAGGGAGCGAGAAAGTCGCCATTGGTGCTTATGTAGGACCGTGGGTCGCAGCCAGCTGGACTAGTGGCTAATATGTACTGTGGACAGCCTCTAGCTGCATGCATGGCATCAGTCCACTGGAGGGGCAACTGCTGCATGAGCTGCAATATATTGTCTCCATGGACCTGCAGGTTACACGAGTATATAATATACAGGGCCGTAGGAACCAGTCAGGTTGGTCAGGTTGTGGCCGGACCATCTTTTCTCCAGAAGGTAGAAAATATTTATTCTTTATTACAAAGAAAAGGGTACAGGGTATAGAGAAAATATTATAATTTAACACAATACACTATATAATGTTCTTTAGTACCTTAATTTCAATCTTGGGCTAACGGGTATCAGATTATGTTACTTTAACAGCGTCATTCGATAAATTCATTTTGCTCACGACTTGGCAGGTGGCCATTTTTATTTAGAAAAGGTGATTGTGTAACACCGGTGTGACGTAATCACCTCATGGCGACCAGTCGAGCGAGTAATAGCCAAGAATCAGCGAAAGACCTAGAATCGTCGTTACCTGCGCATCCCCACCAGCCCAGAAATCTCAAGTTTCCCTCTAGAAACTTCGGCAAAAAGACTATAGTTAGTCGTTCGTTCCAGGCTGGTTGGTTTGATCGTTACAAGTGGCTTCACTACGATGAACGTACAGATGCAGTTTTTTGCCACACTTGTCGTAGCGCTAAAGAGAAAAACAGGCTAAAGTCAAGCCGTAAAGATGCTTCTTTTATATCCAGAGGATTTACCAATTGGAAAGATGCAATCCTCAGTTTCAGCAAGCATGAAACTAGTGAGTGTCATAAGGAGGCGATTGATTCAATGTTAGTACTCCCTAAAACAACGAGGGACATTGGTGAAATGCTTTCTGCAGCCCATGCAAGTGAGAAAAAAGACAATAGGCAGCTATTGTTGAAAATTTTGCAAAATTTGAGGTTCCTGGCTCGACAGAGTATTGCAATACGTGGAGATGGCAATGAGGTGGATAGTAACTTTATCCAGCTGTTCAAACTTCGTGGTGAGGATGATCAGCGAGTTAGTTCCTGGCTGCAAAAGAAAACAGATAAATACACAAGTCCAGATATTCAAAATGAAATGCTCCAAATAATGGCACTTCAAATCTTGCGCAAAATAGCAGAATGTATTCGAAATGAAAATTTCTATTCAATTATGGTTGATGAATGTACAGACTCTTCAAATAAGGAGCAGCTTGTGCTATGCTTTCGGTGGGTAGATGAAAATTTAGAAGACTACGAGGACTTTTTGGGTTTGTACCAAATAGCCAGTTTGTCATCTGATACCATAGTGGCAGCCATCAAGGACACTCTTTTGAGGTTGAACCTAAGTCTCAGCAGGTGCAGGGGGCAGTGTTACGATGGGGCCAGCAACATGACTGGCAGAAAGAATGGGGTTGCTAAGCAGATACAAGATGAAGAGAAGCGAGCTGTATTTTGTCACTGCTATGGACATAGCTTGAATCTTGCAGCTTCTGATGCAATAAAAGGATGCAAGTTAATGTCAGATGCTCTTAACACTACATTTGCTATTACACAACTTATAAAGTTTTCGCCAAAGAGAGAGGGTTTATTTCAAGAAATCAAAAAGGATGTTGCTCCAGATTCAGCTGGTCTTAGAGTGCTTTGTCCAACACGATGGACTGTGAGAGGGGAAAGTTTGCAAAGTATAGTTAAGAACTATGGTGTTTTACAGGAAGAATGGGACAAATGTCTTGATGAAATGTCTTTGATACCAGATGTACGAGCTAGAATTGCAGGTGTGAAAGCCCAGATGCAAAAATTTGATCATTTGTTTGGGATTATGCTCGGAGAAAAACTTCTGAAGCACACCGATAATCTCTCCAAAACTTTACAGTGCAAAGACCTTTCTGCTGTGGAGGGTCAGGAAATTGCCAAATTGACAGTACAGACACTTCAAGCTATTAGAAATGATGATAGTTTTGATCAATTCTGGGAATTACTGCAACTCACAGCTGCTGAATACGATATTGGGGATCCTGCACTTCCAAGACGTAGAAAGGTACCTCAGCATATGGAAGTAGGAAGAGCTGCATGAAGCTGAGTTTTCAGATAGCCCTAAAGCATACTATAGACGTATCTATTTTGAAGCACTCGACTTGCTAACAGGGTGTATTGCGAGCAGATTTGACCAACCTGGTTATGCAATATACAGTCATTTGGAACAACTTCTTATTAAGTCGGTAAATGGTCAGAATTTTAAGACTGAATTTAATGCAGTAACCACTTTTTATGGCTCAGACCTTGATGCTTATCGAATGAGTGGACAGCTTGAGGTATTGGCTGAACATTTCAAAGAAACTCGACCAGTGCACTTTTCTAGTGTGAAGGAGTATCTAAAGAGTCTCTCATCAGCCCAAAAGACATACTATTCTGAGATCATAACTGTTCTTAAACTGCTTCTGGTACTGCCGGCAACCAATGCAACAAGTGAGAGGAGCTTCTCGGCTATGAGACGAATAAAAGGTTACTTGCGTACAACAATGAACCAGTCAAGACTGAATCATTTAATGATACTACATGTACACAAGAATCTATGTGACAGTATTAGCTTGATAGATGTAGCCAACTCTTTTGTCAATAGCGAGCATAGACTAAAGCTTTTTGGTAAATTTAGTGTGGAGGAATTAGTACATGCATGATCTCTGACAGTTAATGTTATGCACGTGGTTTATTTCAAATGAATGATTGTGATTAAGGTATACCA
Source organism: Halisarca cf. caerulea (assembly GCA_963170055.1). Classification (NCBI taxonomy): domain Eukaryota; kingdom Metazoa; phylum Porifera; class Demospongiae; order Chondrillida; family Halisarcidae; genus Halisarca; species Halisarca cf. caerulea. The sequence continues at coordinate 817,783 of CAUJGJ010000185.1, read as the reverse complement.
AACTATATCCAGAATTATTTTGTACATCATATGGCCTGATGAACTTGAATGAGCTTCCTACGGCCCTGATATATATATATATATATATATATATATATATATATATATATATGTATTATACTGTACTGCATAAGTATGCAGTAACATTCTGTTTAATCAGTTTATAATTAGTTCAGTTAATCAGTTTAGAACAAAATGTTTCATATTGAAATTAATTTTCATTATTAATTCCAAATTTTAAAATAAAACAATGCATCTGATATGCATGACAAACAGGAGACTAAGTACAACAATAGAGAACATAACAAGTAATTCGAGTTAAAAACTCGTGGGGGCTGCCGCCCCATGCACGCACTTGAATCACTTGCAAAGCATTGGAGTGTAAGTGCACAGCTGAACATTCATTGAACATACTGTTTATTGTAACTGGACGATTGTTTTGAAAACAATTGCCATATTTGGCAATTGTTTTCAAAACGTTTCCTATAACTCATTCCTGTATAAATTCATGCTTCTCTATTACTATTATATAAATTCTCTATTATAAGACTTTTCTTCAAATCCATATTATATATATATATATATATATATATATCGGACGAGCGTTACACACCGGAAGTCCAAATGAAAACAATATAGGGGCTGCCTGCGGCAACCCCTAAAAATTGTTTGCTGTGGCAGAGTTTGTGGTAACCTTATATATAATATATATGTACAATAACTGCAAAGTCTCTATGCATAAGTATTGACAGTCTGTCCAGTGAGGAAAGATGACAACCAGGATTGACCTGACTTCAGAACAGCTTTGCCATCTTCCAATGTCTCCTTCACTGGATCTGTCAAGTACTCCCCACTCTTATCAGCCGCATCTTGGAACTTGATGAACCACTCCAAACCCTCCTTCAGACCCTTTCCACTCATAGCACTACATCCTTCAACATCTGGAAGGGTGAGAGGAAGAGAATACAAGAATCAATTGGACTACAGCATGCATAGCCTAAGGTAAATAAATTAATCCAATGTATAGCCAACTTACGATAAAGTCTGTCCTTCATGTTATGAAGATTAAGTGCATCTTCCACTTCTTTTGGAGTCATTGCTCCTTCGATGTCCTGCTTGTTGGCAAACACTAGAAGGGGAATACCCTTTCTCCTTTCCATGAAATCTTCAAGTGACTCCCGAGCCTCTTGAATGGAACTTCTGTCACTGCTGTATACAGTACACTATACCAGAGATGGTCTACAGTGGACAAACACAACAAGGTATACCATGAGGTTCTGCACCAGACGGCACACTATCTCCCATGGTTGTCTTCAACACTCAGTGAGCATGTCAGTTATATGTGCAGTGGAAAGCTCAAGTCTGACAACCACGAATTTAATAAGACTTAGTACAGTAAAATCTGTATACTCAAAGGACCAAGTAATCGTGGTCTCTGTAGACAGGTGATCCTTGTACAGAGGTGCTTTAGTACAACTGAAGTGGACAATGAGCCAGCCTGTCATGGTCTTCATATAGACAGGTGGTTAAGACAGGTTTTACTGTACCTGAAAAATGTTGGGTTAGGAGGTACCTCACAAGATGGTTGGATAAGTCTTAGAGTGAATATCAGATGATATAGAGGTGTCTGCTACCAACAGTTTCACTGTATGCCGATTATGCATGCCACGATTCATGTACATGCAGCAACACAGTCCTATGCATGGAGTACTGGAAGACACTGCATTGGATTTCATTTTTTTACAGACATTTTCTGTTTGCTGGGCAGGCATGCGCACTCACTAAACTTATAAGACATCAGATATCTCAGACTATATAGAGAAAGCATGCATGGAGACTGTGAAGGATGCTGGTTCTTACGTAGAATAGACCATCTACTGAATGGTGTACCTAAAGACCTATCTTGTATGGGGCTAAATTGATTGAAGAAGCTAGAGGACAAATGATTGCTGAAGTTAAGTGTCCGGCTGATCACCCGAGCTACTCATGTACAATTTCCGTATAAAATCATAAATCACTAAATCTGATGCATGTGAATACAAAATCTTTAAGTTATACTCTCATGCAGTTATACTTACTCGGTCCATGGGTGCAATTCGACTCCATAGTCCAAATTTGTGAGAGGATCCTTCAAACTTTATTCGGACTACGTGCATGTCCAACCAAGGCATACGTCCTCCGAATGAAAACAAGCCACCACCTATAAATTAGACTTTCCAAATGAAGTTAACATTGGCAATTTGCATACTTTCTGGATGCCACTTACAGTAGCCTCTGGCTAAAGGTTCCCCAGGTTAAATAAGAATACCCTATACCCTATACACAGTATGGTGGATAATATGCCATGCTACTCGCATGTCCACATAGCACAGTGCTGCACATAGCACAGTGCTGCACATAGCACAGTGCTGCACGTAGCACAGTGCTGCACATAGCACAGTGCTGCACGTAGCACAGTGCTGCATATAGCACAGTGCTGCACATAGCACAGTGCTGCACATAGCACAGTGCTGCACACGTCACAGTGCTGCACATAGCACAGTGCTGCACATAGCACAGTGCTGCACATAGCACAGTGCTACACATAGCACAGTGCTGCACATAGCACAGTGCTGCACATAGCACAGTACTGCACATAGCACAGTGCTGCACACATCACAGTGCTGCACATATCGCAGTGCAACACTTGTTTGAGGATGGCTATAGCTTTGCTGAGTTCAGTCCTAACCTTTGGAGAGAGATCTTCCTGTCGCTAGTCTGTAAAAAACAGATCTTCTTCCAGATCCTTTTGCACCTACAGAAAAAAGTAGCGGTCTGTCACTGACCAATCTTCAAGCTGTTCTGCAATAGAAGTACTGTACGTATAGTCTCACGTAGGCAGACCCTATTCACTGTTCGTCATACCTATTTTAGTATTATGATAAAAATAGAGATATATCCTACTCCACACAACAGTTAGTCCAGCCAGCTGGACCCAGCTACGAAGGCGAAGGTGAATGGATGTTACACCGGTGCCAACATGCAGCATCAATGTGATACATTAGTATACTTGTAGTGTATTTGTATTTCCCTTACATTCATGCTTGAGGACATGCAATTGTGCGACTGTATTCAATTGTACATGTTATGCTGGCAAGCAAGGAAATTTACAATGTCATGCACAAGTCATACATGCGTGTGTGTGTGTGTGTGTGTGTGTGTGTGTGTGTGTGTGTGTGTGTGTGTGTGTGTGTGTGTGTGTACGTGTGTGTGTACGTGTGTGTGCCGGTGTGTGTGTGTGTGTGTGTGTGTGTGTGTGTTTGTGTACATGTTTGTGTGTGTGTTTGTGTACATACACGTGCATGCTTGTGTTTGCATGTGTGCGTATGTGTTTGTGTGTGTACATGTATGTGCATGTGTGTGTGTGTGCGTGTGTGTGCATATGCATGTAGAAGCTAGAATAATAAGCCCATACATATCAAGTACTATAGACCCAAACCTTGTATAAGTATATACCTCCCAAGTCCCAACTACGAAGCTTATAATAGTAAGGGTTATAAAAGTGGCTCTGCAGGTGACACCCTGCTCAGGGGCTCTGCAGGTGACACCCTGCTCAGGGGCTCTGCAGGTGACACCCTGCTCAGGGGCTCTGCAGGTGACACCCTGCTCAGGTGGCTCTGCAGGTGACACCCTGCTCAGGGGCTCTGCAGGTGACACCCTGCTCAGGGGCTCTGCAGGTGACACCCTGCTCAGGGGCTCTGCAGGTGACACCCTGCTCAGGGGCTCTGCAGGTGACACCCTGCTCAGGTGGATCTGCAGGTGACACCCATGCTCAGGGGCTCTGCAGGTGACACCCATGCTCAGTGTCAAATGTGATACATTACATACAGTTATAGTTGGAGGTTGTCATTGAATTTCACAATTCACATTAATTTTTATCACTGACATCATCATAACATACACATTTAATTTACACCAACACACATAAGCGAATGGTTACCATAAAAAAATATTGTCTCATTCTATTGTGAATTCAGCAACTGTTTTAGTGGAGTCCCTATGTTTCAACTGATAGCCTGGTGAAGAAAGATGATATCCAGGAGTGACCTGACTTTAGAACAGCCTCGCCATCTTCCAATGTCTCCTTCACAGGACCTTCCACCATCTCCCTCACAGTTTCTTCCATGCACTCCTTCTTAGCGGTATGGTGGAGACTTACAAGCCACTCCAAACCCTCCTTCAGACCCTCTCCACTCACTGCACTACATCCCACAACACCTGTGAGGAAAACAGGAAGAGAAAGATAATAGCTTACAATCACTACCATACAAGGACCTTTCTGACTCACGATAAGGTCTGTCCTTGATGTTGTGAAGATGAAGTGCATCTTCCACTTCTTCTGGAGTCATTGCTCCATTGATGTCCTGCTTGTTGGCAAACACAAGAAGGGGTTCACTGTTGTCAAGATTGCCTCGTTTTAGTAATTCATGCAGATCCTCACGAGCCTTACGCATACTCTTTCTATTACTGCTGTCCACACAGTACACTATACCAGATTTGTTCTACAATGCATGGAGAGAATATGCCAGTGAATTGATAAAGGTCCTGCATCACATGCACACATGCATGCATGCAGTCTGCGTAGCATTGTAGATTACCAAAGATGTGAATTTTTTGTGGGCTTAAATTCTGCTAATATTACATATCGGAGAACATTTACAATCTAATTACTGCATTTAACACTGAATACATATACCAATACAAACATTTTGCAGTAACTCGCAATTTAAAATTCACAGTTGAAAAATGTCATCATCACAAAACATCCACATTAAATCGTATGGTAACTGTTGTCTTACACAGGCAAAACATGCATGAGGTATACAGGCTAAACTAGAATATTTTTCACACCAAACACATGAGAAATGTACCGTCAGACCTCACTCATCCCCACACATCCGTCCAGTCCTGTACAGTCAGACCTCACTTATCCGCACACATCCATCCAGTCCTGTACAGTCAGACCTCACTCATCCCCACACATCCATCCAGTCCTGTACAGTCAGACCTCACTCATCCCCACACATCCATCCAGTCCTGTACAGTCAGACCTCACTTATCCCCACACATCCATCCAGTCCTGTACAGTCAGACCTCACTCATCCCCACACATCCATCCAGTCCTGTACAGTCAGACCTCACTCATCCCCACACATCCGTCCAGTCCTGTACAGTCAGATCTCACTCATCCCCACACATCCATCCAGTCCTGTACAGTCAGACCTCACTCATCCCCACACATCCGTCCAGTCCTGTACAGTCAGACCTCACTTATCCGCACACATCCATCCAGTCCTGTACAGTCAGACCTCACTCATCCCCACACATCCATCCAGTCCTGTACAGTCAGACCTCACTCATCCCCACACATCCATCCAGTCCTGTACAGTCAGACCTCACTTATCCCCACACATCCATCCAGTCCTGTACAGTCAGACCTCACTCATCCCCACACATCCATCCAGTCCTGTACAGTCAGACCTCACTCATCCCCACACATCCATCCAGTCCTGTACAGTCAGACCTCACTCATCCCCACACATCCGTCCAGTCCTGTACAGTCAGACCTCACTCATCCCCACACATCCATCCAGTCCTGTACAGTCAGACCTCACTCATCCCCACACATCCATCCAGTCCTGTACAGTCAGACCTCACTTATCCCCACACATCCATCCAGTCCTGTACAGTCAGACCTCACTCATCCCCACACATCCATCCAGTCCTGTACAGTCAGACCTCACTCATCCCCACACATCCATCCAGTCCTGTACAGTCAGACCTCACTCATCCCCACACATCCGTCCAGTCCTGTACAGTCAGACCTCACTCATCCCCACACATCCATCCAGTCCTGTACAGTCGGACCTCACTCATCCCCACACATGTTGAAAAAATTACAGTTAATTGAAAGATCGAAAATTGCTAAATAAACAATGTGATTTATTACAAAGAAAACATGACCAAGAAACTACAGACGCTGGCTTACAGAGGTCCCGAGATGACGTTGTTTCCTCCATAATACGTTGAAAGAAGGCCAACACACAGCAAACCTTTTTAAACATCTTTGTTAACCTACCGTCGAACGCGGCAGTTTATAGATCCTTGTTGTAACTTCGTGGCTGCCTATCTTGCAAATTTTGCCTTTCTTCTGTATTTGATGAGACTTTTACAATCAGTATCGTTTGAAATTACGAATAAACGAAACTTGCTACACAGTGTGTGCTAATTCCACTGAGATACAAGAACAAACAACAAGTCTCTCGAAATTACACGGGGCACACTCACATGACCTAGGATTGCGGTTTTAGAGCAAGGTGCACTTCTGGTTCTCAGTTGTCAATGTGTTAAGGGTTAGTCTCAGTTGTCAATTAATGTTTAGTGTTAGCATGCAGGATCAAATCACAAATCAGCAGTTTATTTGTATTCCCATTGGTACATGCACTCACTCGAGAGTATGACATTAACTTGGTCGATAGTGTGAAATCCAGGTAGTAAGTGGAGTCTTTCAACTTCAATTCAATTGCAATAGTAGGTACAACCAAGCGTCCTCCATAGGTATTCAGGTACTCTATAGGAAATACACAGTCAAATGAAAATTTACATGCTATACAGGTAAGTTATGTCCGATTAGGGGTATAAAACAGAATGGCGGACGTTATCAAAGCACTGGAACAATCCCCCTTGTTTTCTGTCGGAACAAGATCATATCATACAGTTCTGAAATTTGCTTAAACAAGAGCAAATTTAAGACATATTTGTACTTTGTATCTGAGCATATAGACTAGAGGCCTATCCAGTACTTGAAAGATCATCTTTGTGGACCTGTTGACAGGCCTATGTGAAATCACAAAGATCGCAAATTCCGGTCTAAGAAATCAAGGTTTTAATATACAAAAGTAGGCTCAAAATGCGGAACAAAGTGTAAACTTACAACGTCGAAAAATGAATTTCACTGCTCAATTCCATGGCTTCAATATTCAAGGTTATCCAAAAGAAAAACTGAGAAAACACCCATGCAGCCACAAAACACTGGACATAGCACAAATGGAACAACGTACGAAGATTCATTTTTCATCATGAGGGTTTGGTCCTTTAGGAACAACCTGCATGTGAAAGTTTCAAAATCAAAAAACTAAAATTTTTCCAACCAGAATTTCAATTGAAATTTCCTTGTGCAGTCATTTTTCTTCTTCGTTGGATAGATATGTTCATGCAAGTGTTGGGCCAAGTGTTATTCAGAATTGTACATCTCGTTCCGACAGAAAAGCACATGCAGTGCAAACAATACCTACCTTTGGTGTCTTTTCGCATTTCAGAGAGAGGGCTATCATTTCCAGCTTTAAGTCTGTAGAAAATGGATGCTTTACCAGCTCTTCTTCCACCTGCAGAGAAGAATCGGAGAATGCATGATCCTTTACCTCTACCAATAGTATAATGATCCCTACCACCGACATAAAGATGTGGAACAGGGTAATGCGGGGTAACTTGGAACAGCCAAGTAAAAGCAGTGTCAATAGTAAGCTACAGGTACCAGCAATGTCTCCGGTCCAGTACTGTCTCCGTAAATTGAGCATTTAGCAGTGGCAAGTATGGCTGAGCTTAAGCAATTATAGCAAATTTAAAGATACAGGCTCTGTTCCAAGTTATCCATGTGTTCCAAGTTACCCCAGTTCACCCTATGTGTACACTTTAACCATCATAGATATACTGATGTAGTATCTTTACCTAAATCATAGTCAATGTGATATATAGGCACTCTAGCAGTGTTCTCGCCAGCCCTTTTAAGCAGGGTGGGCCACCCTCCTTAAATTTTGGCTTAAACCATTTTATTTCTTTAAGTAGAGTCATTCCTTCTTTGTTCAGGTACTTTGAGTTGATAGATTAGGTAAAACTGACACTGCATGTGTATATCATACACTTTGAGCAAATTTCCCCCATTACAAGGTACTAAATAATATGAAAGTGAAACCATCATATGGCAGCTATGTGCTAGCCTACTACTGGCTTACACAAATTCCACCCTCTTTCATTTTTTCTCTGGTGACCACTCTGCTCTAGTATAGAGTGTCTATGCCTAAAGCCTAAACCTAAGGCGTAGCATACACCATCAGAAAAATTTTTAAAAAATGGGTTTGGGAGCGATAGCACCATTGAGCACATAATGCACCAACGAAACGTGGTCGGTGATCTACAGACACACTGAAATTAAAGGAGTTTAATCGGTTCCGAACTTCGTGCCATAAACTTCCACTGACTCGCAAAATTGCCTCACTTACCGCTTAATATCAGTCGGAGGGGAGCCTTTGGAATATAACCTTCCTGCTTTAGGAGGAAACCTTCAATGTTTTTGCTTTCCATACCTTCACTTCAATGCTACTAGCTATGCTCTGCGGATCCATGCAGTCTCCGCGTGTCTTCATGCTTATAACAGACGCGGTTTTTTCATGCGCAGAGGATCGATGATTACGTCATATCTATTTTAGAAAGAACCTAAAAATAGAAATACGCGTAATCTCCATGTTGACTCGCATACACTATTATAGGTTTATTAGCCATTTATACAGTGTAACTTCTCTAAACCGAATTCCCTTGCAAATGGGACAAAAGAAAACATTTGGTTTAACTGTCTATGGTTTAAAGAGGTTTCCAGAGTAGAGAGGTTCTATGTACAGCAAATATAGCCGAACTTGAAAACATGTCCAGTTTAGACTCAGGGGGTTACAGATTACAGAGGGCTCGGTTTAGGGAGGTTTCACTGTACATAATTATGTAGCATTAGTCTATATGCATATGCATGCGTGTGTAATCATTGCGGAACTAGAACACAGTCCCTCAACTCAATCATTTATCAGGGACCAACCCAGCTACTGCCATGCATGTGGTCACATATAATAGACATAACTTAAAGGAATCTTTTAGTAAAAGAATAATTAAAGGATGGAAATGCTGAAGATACGATGGAAGAATTCAAGAAGTGGAGCACACTTAATACTCTCCCCTCATTTTCTCCCTGACTGGAGGCATGGGTAAGGCAATCCAGATTGCAAATGTCTAAGAGATTAGTCAGCTTGATAGCTGAGAGAAAGAGGGAACCTTATATAATAGCAGAATCATTGACTTTATTTGAGTTCTAATCACGCAGGCTCTCTCTCTTCTTTGCTCTGCCATTGCTGCCCTCCGTAACACCGCAAACATGCAACCAGCACCTACCCTAACTCTATTTATTTGCATGTTTACCACTTACTTCAGGCATGACTGTTGAGTCTTCTTATTTACGTACATGCATGCAATGTTGTTTGCTATGAATCTATTATTGACATTAATTATAAGTGCATGAGCCTGTTCTGTAACAAATTAGCTTATGTAACATGTGCTACTCGCATGTGATCTATGACCATATTATACCTCATAACATGCAGACAAATCACACACAAGAGCCCACAGTTCCCATGCAGTGCACACATATGTTACATGTTAAGCAACGTTGCAAGTTTGGTGTAGTTAGATTGATAGCGGGTGTTTTGCCAGTGCAGTGGAATGTGTTTATACACAAATGGATGCTATATAGCGCTGTACAATTAAGGTTGTAGTCACGTGCACTGCATGTGCACATGTCAGTAGCCACGTGCACTTGACAATGTCTAATACAACGATCATAATGGGGATAGATACTCGACTCTGACTCGACCCAACAGTGTCCTCGACAGTGTCTATGATTATGTCATACCTATACGTGAGTAGGAGCCTAAAAATAGATTATACTAATAATTACCCTTAGGCTAATGTGTGATCCTTCTTGCTGGACCCCACCATTAAGGCCAAAGGGCTTTGCAGGTGTCACCAGCATCAATGTGATACTATTATTGTGTATTTGTATTAATTTTTAATTCCTTACGTTCTTCACAATTGCAATAATTGTGTGTACACATGTGTATATATATCTATAGATACGAGCAAGGAAATGTACATGCATGCATATGTGCATGTGCATGAGTGCATGTGTGTGCAGGTGTGTAGTACATACTGTCTATAGAGCTAGTCTGACCCAATTAACCCTGCAACTATCACTATATATAATTATGGTGGTCATGTTATTTTGTGTCAATTAATCATACACATATTAATGATATAATACGTACTGCCAAACATAATACAAAGGACGAATTAAATTACTAGGCTTTGCAGGCTGGTGGCACTCATACATCAGGGTTTTATCCAGTGGGGGGGGGGGGGGGGGGGATCGAACTTCCACCCCAAACTCCCTAGCTTCCACCCCCCAAAAAATTCCAACTGCAATACAAATTACTATGGAGTGGGCCCTACATGAGTGTCAAAATTTACCTTGAATGATCTAAAATGGCCCCAAATACAACATTGCATAACCTTAAAACTCAAATTTTCCCTAGAGAGCATGCCCCAAGACACTGTATACTCCTGCATTCCATAATATATTTGGTTGTGCACAAACACACACACACGCATACACACACGCACACACACACACACACACACACACACACACACACACACACACACACACACACACACACACACACACACACACACACATGCATACATACACACATGGACACACACACACACACACACACACACACACACACATACACAGGCCCGTAGCCAGGGGGGGTTCGGGGGGTGCGGAAGCACCCCCCCACTTGGAAGCCAGTTCCACCTGGCTAACAACACTGAAAATAAAACAGACATTCTAGCCTTATTTCATGAGAACTTACTATAACTAGTACTTTTTAGATTTATCTATATACTCCATCAATCCCTGAAATAAAGCTAGTAACCAAATACTTCAATCTCAGATTGTCCGTCCAGCAAAACGTAATTAGCCACAATGGCCATTTACGTAGCGAAGAGTTCCACCTTGGTCCAGAAGAACCCCCCCATAATTCAACCTGGCTACAGGCCTGCATACATACACACACGGACACACACACACACACACACACACACACACACACACACACACACACACACACACACACACACACATGTACACACATCTATGCACATGTATACACACAGACACTCGTTTCACTACTATAAAGAAGGCCCTACTTGAGTGTCAAAATCAGCATTGAATGGTCTAAAATGGCCTCAAATTCAACATTATATAACCTAAAAACTCAAATTCTCCCTAGGGAGGCATGCCTCCAGATCCCTCTAGTTAAGTATGTATACTCCTGCACTCCATAATATATATGGGCGTGCACAAACACACACACATACACACACACACACACACGTACACGTAAACACACACACACACACACGTATGTCTATTAAGCATGGGGGTTCTTCGTTAAGTGCCTCTTTCCTCAATGCATGTCACATGTACACCGATAAGGTTTCCAGTATAGATCCAAACCAGGTAGCTCCCAACTACACGAAGGGCCATGCATGCTCTGCAAGCGGCAATCGTGCTCAGCATCAACGTGCAGGTGATACATACATTATGTATACAGATTTGGTTGGATCCTATAATTATACGATGCATTGAATTTCATCATTTGCATTACATTATTGACATTATCATAACATACACATTACACCAGCAGGTACACACAAAGAGAGGTGATTTAAAAACATGCAGTAGCTCAGTGTTTCCCCCAGGATGAAATTGCAACAGGGCGGGTATTGTTAAACTAGCATTAATGCCCTACTCGATGACGTCATAGTAAAAATGGCGGAAAAGTCGGCGAGATACTGAATAGCCTGAGGGAAGCTTTAAATACAGAAAAAGTTTCTGATAACTAGAATTAAGAGGCAATAATCATTGAATACTTTGGAATTCAGTGATTTAAACCAGCTATGGACTAGAAACGATCAGTAGAAAATGCTAAATGGCAGCTGTAGCTCTACAATATACAAAATCATTATGTAAAAAATATTTCTTTCAGAAAAGCAAACAGGGCGGGGCGCCCTGCTCCAGGTATACTGGGGGAAACACTGGTAGCTGTTGTATATCCGCAGAACAATTTCGTGCAACATTGTCTCATTTCAATTGATGAACTGTGGAATCCCTGGGCTGGTGACGAAAGATGACAACCAGGATTGACCTGACTCGAGAACAGCCTTGCCATCTTCCAATGTCTCCTTCACTGGACCTTCCAATATCTCCTTCACTTCATCTTCCATGTACTCCCCCTTCTTAGCTGTATCGTGGAGACTTACAAGCCACTCCAAACCCTCCTTCAGACCCTCTCCAGTCACTGCACTACATCCCACAACACCTGTGAGGAAAACAGGAAGAGTACTATAGCCTACAATCACTAGTATACCATATTATAAGGAGTTCTCTACTAACTCACGATAAGGTCTGTCCTTGATGCTGTGAAGATTGAGTGCATCTTCCACTTCTTTTGGAGTCATTGCTCCCTTGATGTCCTGCTTGTTGGCAAACACCAGGAGGGGACTCTGAGTGCCCTTGTCATGATGTCTTCGCTGTAGTAAATCGTGGAGAGACTCACGAGCCATACGCATACTCTTTCTTTTGCTGCTGTCCACACAGTACACTATACCAGACATCTTTCGACGATGGAGAGAACATGTCAGTGAATTGATATTAGCACACATGCATGCATGCAGTCTGTGCAGCATTTTAGAGTTGCCTTTTACGGTTACTGTAAAGCATGCATGAGTTGTAAAGCATGCATGAGTTGACATGCACTGCATGAGTTGACATGCACTGCATAAGTTGACATGCACTGCAGGCACTAATTTTTGCAATTTAATTTTGCGAATGTGGGCTCATTTATGGAATTTGTGAAAATAAAGTCCCGCGAGAATTAGCGCCTATACAGTATACTGATCTGCATGCATTGGCTGTGTGTGGCCGAAGTCATATGTAACGGGGATGCTCAGTTCTGTACAAAGTACAAGAATGTATTGTAGCATATGCTCCCTAATTTTTGGGAAGAGCAAACTTTAGGTTGAGGTTGGCAATTAGAGATATAATGGTTAAAATCGGAAGCGCAATGAATAAAAGGGAAATATGACGCCAAATTAGGGTTGCGACGAAAAATTAGGTACAAAATGGTGAAATTGAAACTGTGTACATTACCAGTGGGAGGCTGAAATCGATGCATTACTCTTCTTAAAACTTATAAATTTGGTGAATATGACATACTAGAAGGCATGCGTGTCTATACACAGGGTGTTTATAACCGTCTGTTGCTTGTTCCGATTGTGGGCGGTGCTTGTTTTCAACGTCATCAATTAGCAGCTGTTTTTAATGCGTCATTTAGCGTCTTTCAGGTGACGTACGAAATTTCACATATCAACAGAATGGGGGGAGAGGGTGACTTTTGTGACGCTGTACCTACGTATCCGTGAAACGTCACGAAAATGGCAGTTTTGTTGAGGGCGAAGATAAAGTCGCTTGGTTAGACCTCAGATGCCTTCGAATCCCACCAAATCCAACTTCAATGGAATCTTAAGATGTTTTGGTTTGTGAAAATCGTTCCGGGCATAGTGCTACAATCAAGCAGTTTATAATTCTCGCAATTGGACCATTTATGCTAATTTTTGGCCGTTTGTAGGGTGAAAAAACAGGTTTTTCGGTTGTAACTTTCTTACGGAAGATAAGAAAATTGTTCCTATAGCCCGGAACGATTTTCGGATAGCTCACCACTTGTTCTGTCTTTTCATGTTGTTGCATATGAATTGAGAGGGATCAAAAGGTGTAACCAAGGCGAAGTTTGTCTGAAACTGCTATGTATTCCTAGCTCGCTATCTTTCTTCAGACAATAGACACAATTGCTAATTAAGTACCAACATGTGCGGAATATATACAACTTTTGTCCAGTAAGAATAACTTGGTGAAAATCTTGTCAACTAAGTAGAAACGATCGATAATTCGTGCTGCTATTTCAAGACGGCCATTTTTGCATTTTATTCCTGGATAGTTATAAATACCCTGTGTATATTCTTTCAGTTGTTATACAGATTATTGAGCAAGGAGGAACTAGAACGTTAATTCCAATGATAGACACTGCCCTGCATGTGCCACAATAGATACCAAATGAGCAAAGAGTGAGGTAAACAGGCCTATAAGGAAGAAATTTTAAATATGCTCAAAATTTGCAGCTGATTAAAAATTAGAGTCAAAGACTAGGAATTCAGGAATGTTACTTTTTGGCAAGAATTAGAGTACAACTTGACCCTGTTTGGTCCAGCGCCGAATAATGAGGGTGCTGAAAAATTAGGGAATATACATACTCCATGCAGTTTTGTCTTTTGTCATGACATGCACCTAACAGTCTTATAGATATAGTAGCCGATCATTCCTGATATGACGGCATATATAACATTGTATAGTGTGAGCCTATATTTTGGGAAACTTTGGCGAGCATTACAATTGACAAATTTGTTTCTAGATGGTATTGGGGAGAAATAAACTTGTCAATGACGAATTGAACATAAAATTGTATTCTCAATGGTTTGCGAGGGGTTTCATCTCGCAATTGTAGTGAGAGCATTGCTCTGCCGCTGCTGCCATTTTGTATGCTAAAAACATGGCAAATGAGAGAAGGTCATGTATGCAGAAACAAAGTGCAGAAAACATAGATTTTACAATGATTATTATATTGACGAGTTTTAAATGTTGGTGTTCTTCCACAAATCCGCCAAAGTGCCAAATTAAAACCCTCGCCAGAGTTTTCCATTATACGTTATGTTATAGAAGTACATTTGACCACTAATGCTAGCCAAGAGTTACATACAGCTAGGATCAAATCACAACTTCCCATTGGTGCACTCACTTGATGGAATGGGAACAAATTCCTCAATAATTTGAAATCCAGGTAGTAGGTGGAGTCTTTCAACTTCAAAGGAATATAAATTGGGGGTATGTACAAGCGTCCTCCATAGGTATTCAGGTAGTCTATAGGAAATAAATACTTGCAAGTTCTGTATACGTCAGGAAATTTTCACAGCTAATAAATTTTGCGGTATAAAAACTACCGCAAAAGTTGAGGGAACTGGATATCTGAGGTGCGGATAAGATTTCATTGTATATACAGAATATACCTCTCTTGAGAGACCACCCTCGTGAAGACCACCTCTTTTGTAAGACCAGCTTTACTGGGAACAAATAATTCAAATATGTATGTCCCATACTAAATTCCCCCTTATCAGAGACCACCATTCACCTGTCCCTAAGGGTGGTCTCTCAAAAGAGGCACACATGCGCATATGCATGCACACACACACACACACACACACACACACACACACACACACACACACACACACACACACACACACACAACCACACATCAAGTGCAGACAATCCATACGTTTGGTGTCTTTTCGCATTTTGGAGAGAGGGATATCATTTCCAGCTTTTAGTCTGTAGAAAATGGATGCTTTACCAGATCCTCTTTCACCTACAGAGCGCGAGAATAGGAGAACAATCATTTACATGTATATAGAACTATAATTATTATAATAATAATAGTGATTAAGCCCTCAGGCTGGGCTTTATAGGCCTGGGATTATTCCCTATCATGATGTGAAACACTTATGTGCTGTACTATATATATATATATAATTTTACCCATGTACACCACTAACTAGCGTAACAGTGGATCTCTCTAATCTGAGTCTCAGAGTCTGTAAATCGGCCACACTGCATGTCTAAACCGGCCATCCTGTTTGATCCCAAAAGATACATTGACTGGAATGAACCTGTCTATTAATTCCAACAAATTGACTAATCCAACCAAATTCCTTGGTTCCAAGGTGACCAGATTAGAGAGGTTTCACTGCACTGGAAATCGATCAACTCTGCTGTTAAGTGGAAATTAAACTGTACCAGCTTGAACAAAGGTATAGAAGCACCTACCGTCATGTGTAAAAAAACAAATTCAAATTTTAAATTAATTTAAAAACTTTTTGAAAATTTCAAAAAAAGTCCAACAGCATTTAAGCTGACTTATACTAAAAATAAATAATCATTTTGATCCTCCGTGACGCAAATTGAATTTTGAATCATACAGTGAAACGGTGTCCCATACACAATCAATCAAACATGTTACTGTACAGGGTTCTGCCTACACTGGTTGGAGGTGATCGGGTTAAATCAGCGAATTCCATGGGCAGCCACCTCTAACTTTTCAGATACCAGAGGATTTGAAATCACAATAATCAAGTCTTTCCTCCTGCAAATGGAGGAATTCGGTCTGGCCACGTCAGACTAGGTTAGGTTAGGTTAGCTTATTATAGACTAGACTTGGGTGCACTAGCACCAGGATCTCTTTCCTTTCCTTGTCAATATTGGATGGAAATACTTATTAGACTATTCGTATATTTAACTGTCACAGTGATGAACTTTGCAATTCGGTCAACCCCACCCCCGCCCCGCGCGCGCATGGACTGGACTTTGGCTCACAAGGTGGGCCGAACTTTCACGAAGAAAATGCCACACTCACCGCTCAACACCAGTCGAAGGGGATTCGCTGGAATCAAACCTCCCAGCTTCAAGCGAAGACCTTCCTTTTCCATGCCTTCATGATGCTCTGCAGCCCCAGCCCACGCGTTTTATAGTGTTCAGTTACGTCATATCTATTTTAGCAATTAAGGACCTAAAAATAGAAATACGCCCTCCCCCATGCACGCTGATACGCAATGTCATGTACATGTACTGCATAGTTTTATTTGTATAATTTATACATATGCCACTGTGGTGAGTTTGCTGTATGTATAGTTTAGGGTGTTTTGGCCAGTACAGTGCTAGTCTGTACACAAATGAACACTGTATGTAGTTGCTAGTCTGATGTGGCCAGACTGAATACAGTGGAACCTGTCTATTGCGGTCACCATTGGGGCGAAATTTTTTGGCTGTTATAGACAGGTGGCTGCTTTAATGAGGTAGAATACCATACATTACAGCTGATTCGGAGAAGAATTAGTGGCTGGTATAGACAGGTGGCTGCATTACACAGTGACCACAATAGACAGGTTCCACTGTATATGCATTTGCAGACAGAATTTGGCCAGACCATGCATATTATATGCAAGCGTTAACCTTATGTAGTAGTCACTGTGTCTGCAGCCATATGTCCATAATGATATAGGCAGATCTAGACAATATGGACAGGTAGTGATCATCGCTGTATAATACTCGAGCTCGCATATATGTATGAGGCAGCTACATGGCAATGATCCGGACACGGTGTTATATAATTAAATTATATAATATATTATTATAATATTATAATACGACATAAAAATAGGTGTGTATGTGTGTGTGTGTGTGTGTGTGTGCGTGCGTGCGTGTGTGTGTGTGTGTGTGTGCAGTGCCAAAAGGAGCACTTCATCTATAGTATACAATACAAGTGCTCATTTCGATAACATACATGCATGTACAACCTACACCTCATCCAGTATACAGTAAACGTGCAGCTGTAGGGGGCACTGTCATTTGGTCCCTTCGAGTGACCTTTCAGGCAGATTGATTGTGATCGAGGGTAATAATGATTTGGTCACTCATGCTTATTCATCGGTTCCACTTTTCCACAGTGATCATTCCCAAAGCAGACATATAATACACATAAGCAAACAATTGGGTAAAATTGGCAACCATGCAGAGAGCAACTCAATATGTACATGTGACTGTATCTGACATTTTGGACAACGACAAAGTGCCTATGTCTTGACTGACTGCTTGGAGAAGAAAGATGACAACCAGGATTGACCTGATTTCAGAACAGCCTTGCCATCTTCCAATGTCTCCTTCACTGGACCTTTCAACGTCTCCTTCACTTCATCTTCCATGCACTCCCTCTTCTTAGCTGTATTGCGGCACTTGACAAGCCACTCCAACCCCTCCTTCAGACCCTCTCCACTCACTGCACTACATCCCACAACACCTGAGTGTAAGGGGAATTCACAGATAATATCATTATGTGGACCAATCACAGAGTACACTTGACTCACGATAAGGTCTGTCCTTGATGTTGTGAAGATGAAGAACATCTTCCACTTCTTTTGGAGTCATTGCTCCATTGATGTCCTGCTTGTTGGCAAACACCAGAAGGGGAACACTCTTTGAATCCACTCTCGCATTTTGAGTAGCTTCAAGAAGCTCATTGGTAATTTTGAGCAAAGCGTCAAGGGACTCACGAGCCTCTTCAATGGTACTTCTGTCACTGCTGTCCACACAGTACACTATGCCAGACTTTCACAATATAGATAGAGATAACATATCAAATGGGTATACCAGCCTGCACCACATACATGCATGCAGACTGTATAGTACTTCCTATTTGTATACCCATGCACTGGCACACTCACTTGATTGAATGAGAAAAAATCTTCCCATAATGCAAAATTCAGGTAGTAGGTGGAGTCCTTCAATTTCAATGGAATGTAAATAGGGGCCACGTGCACACGCCCCCCATAGCTGTTCAGGTACTCTAAAAAAATACAAACAAAAACTTTAAATTACAAGTTAATTCCACAATTCACAAATTTTGGGTCACATATACATGTAGGAAATAATAGTTTTAAAAGTTGATGGAAAACAGTTGAATTCATGTACTATATGCATGCACAGTAATCTTGTACACAGAGGGATTCACACAGTCACCTATTTTATCGAGCAACCCTTGGTGAAGGTGGTATCGTGAGTGAGTGGTTAACTACAAGGACAAAATCAACATGGAATGTGAATTTCTCTGAACATTTGCACATTCATGCACATTAAGGCAACATGGGGAATAGAGCTCTTCTATGGCTGCCATTTAAAGTACGTATTCGTTGCAAGCTCTGAGTGAGTGTGCCTCTCAGATGGTAGTGAGTCTGCCACGCCGGCCCAATTTGAAAGAGGATTTCTTCAGTGTTGTTGAAAGCTATAAGCCCATTGAAGGAGAAACAGCTATGGGAGGAGAATGATGCTTCCCCACTCAATAGTTGAATGTTTGATTGGTGCACCGTGACCAATTGTGTGACAGTCAGGTGACAATTTAGCACCTTTAACACATCACCTGGTCCTATGTGCATGGTACAGCAGTGGTGTGGACACCTCTACTGCCATGCTAAGGGGGAGTGGAGACCTCAGGATGGGTTCTTATCCTGAGTGGCAACTATTTCACTGTGTTTGGATGGCAATATAGTACACCAGCAGGCCTTGTTACAATTACTTGTGATCCATAACTATTAAAACTCATGCATCTCACCGGTACGTGCCCCCCTATTTTTAATTTCTAGCTACATCACTGATAGTGTGCAACTATATTTTATGCTAAAACACTAATTACAAGCAAAGACCATAATTTGAAGCATCGTTAGTATAGATATATAGTATCATTATAATATTCAGGTAACGTCTATTTACCACTACAACTAAAATCAATCTCTAAGGGTCAGAAAAAGAAGCCCTTTTCTAAATTTCAGGTGTTGTGGAAGCCATTTTGTTGTGATGTCATAATGCTTGACGTGCCCGGAGGTCACATCATGGCACACTCACAGGTGTATTTCCACACACCCCTCCCACCTACAAATCTCTGGACCTGTTGCTGGAGACATTGTTGAATGTATACACAACAGAGCACATGTACACACACACACACACACACACACACACACACACACACACACACACACACACACACGCACGCACGCACGCACACACACACACACGCACACACACACACACACACACACACAATGCAAGTGCCGATAATCAATACCTTTAGCGTCTCCTTGCATTTTGGAGAGAGGATTACCATTTCTAGCTTGTAGTCTGTGGAAAATGGATGCCTTACCAGCTCCTCTTTCACCTAGTACAGAGAATAAGAGAAGAATCATTCACTTGCATACCAGATTCCCATATATAAAGAAGTGCAACACTTGTTGTACGGCAATTTTATATCTACATGCACAGATAAATTAATTAAGACAAATTACTAATATTATTTATACTAATTTAAATAACACTGAAGTTCGTATTACTAAGCAGAAATTAAATATATACCTGATTGGAGGAAGGCCTGGGAAGAACCCAGCATCAGCAAAAGTGAAGTGATGTACGTGCGTATGTAAAGCTGAAACAAAAACTAACAATATTTATTATCATTTTCACCACTCTTCCAAGAGAGTAGAATCATACTGAGAGATTCTGCTGATTTCTGTAGACAGTATATGAGTTGATTTTGAACAATTGCAAATCAAGATGGTTGTCACTCACAGAATCAATCAAAAATGTACTGGCGATGTGCAAGCCCTTGTTTTTACACCTTAGCATACAGCTACTTCCACATTGACAAACCAGACACATGCACGCAGTGAAGACTATTGAAAGCCTTCTCAGGCAACCCCTTACAGAAAATTTTGGTGCTGCTTCTGTCCAACACTCACTCAGGTTTTGACCAGTTCAAAATGACACTTCATTGGGAAACCCAAGTATGGCAGAACCCCTCGTATCTGGGCGGCTTGGGACCAGGGGTGCCTGTAACTATGAAACATGCATGACTTCCTTAAATACAATGAATGTCATTAGCAATATAAACATTTTGCTTCGCAGTGCATGACAAACGGTTTCAATCATGTAAAATTAGCTACAACCTGCATTTGGATACTTTGGCCTCGGAGCTTCTACTCATGCACTCAAGCTTCCAATTCTGGTCGACTGAGTGAACGAGTTTTCAGTTCAGCAAGGAGTCCGACTCAAAAACAGGTTTCCTGAGCCTCACCAGCACCTGGGTCCAGAAACTTTTGCTCTTTCACACCAAACCTCAAAAATACATGGCTAATCAGAACTTTAAAGACTTCTATCAGAATGGGAAGGTATGGCAAGCATAGGCCGCGTTAAGATGCCCCACCACTCGTACTGCTGACCCCGGGCCTGTAAAGGGATTTGGCTCTGGAACTTACTCGCATCTGCCGCGAACTCACCGCTTAATGTCAGTAGGAGGGGATTCGCTGGAGTCGAATCTTTCTTCTTCGAATCAGACATGATGCCTTTGTCTTTCTGCGTTCTGGCTAGCTCGGACCATAGACCATAGATACTCTTGCTTCGCAGAATAGAATGACCATGCTTGGATCACTTCGTTCTATTAAAAATGTTATATATGCGGATGTGGTCTGGTTATTACGTCATGTCTATTAAAGATCTAAGAATAGAAATACGGGAAACTCTGTTAGTAAGTATACCTGGATAGTAAGTATACTGATATGCTCTGCCCCTACCTCGTACAGTAGCATTGAAAGCACCTTGGATAGTAAGTACCTCTGATAGTGAGTACCTTAGGCTATTCAATAGGCACTCACTATCAGAGGAACTTACAACCCATGCAAAATCAGAGGGGAGTACAAGACATGGATCTTGAATAACTTGAAGTCCTTTTACCATCCCTTCACTTTCATTCCCAAAAGTCATATCTATTCTCTCCAAAGGCAGCTCACATCTAAACTGAAGAAATGGCTACACCTCCCTCGGTGCACCACTAGTACTCTAGCTGCACTTTTCCATCCTGGAAGCCTTAATTGGCTTGAAATTTCTACCACAATTTCTTGAGGAAGCCAAAGCAAGCCTTCTCACTAGTATTACCTATTCCACTGATGCCCAGGTCCTTGAATGCCTGCCTTCGTTGCACAACTCCCACTTCCTGCAGTCAGCCCACATCCCTTCCAGCACTCAGTGTAGAGGCTTTCCAAGATGCTATTGATGGATTCAGAGCTAATGCTCAACCTGCCAAAAAGAAGAAGATCCTAATGGAGTGCAAAAAGACCATCTCAGGCAAATATGCACAACAATGGGATACACACCTGGAGCAGCTCACAGTCCAAAACAGCCTCGCTGGCATGTTACCACTCGGAGCAAATGATCACCTGTGAACAGGTTACTGACTGGCATACCAGCAGGCCAGCTCTCCTTTGTGATTCGTGATTCATGTGACTGCTTGCCCACCCCTAGTATCCTCGTGCGTTGGGGCTACTCCTTGAGCCACTCATGTCCACTATGCAATGGTCCACACTGTAATGTCCATCATGTTCTTAATTGTTGCCCCACTGCCCTATCTGACGGGAGGTACACTTGGCAACACGATCAAGTTCTAAGCAAGGTCTACTCCTTCCTAAGCAAGTTCCTTCCATCTGCTGCCAAGCTATTTGTGGACCTCCCAAACCACAGAGCCTGTGAGTCACCACCAGCAACAGTGCCTCCAGACATTGTAGTTACCACGGCAAGACCAGATATTGTCATCCTCCATGACAGGAGAATCACCATGCATTTTAGAGCTGACGGTTCCTTGGAACAGTGCCAAGAGCATCCAAATGGCCAGAACGAGGAAGATGGGAAAAAACAACTACCAACTTCTAGTGTCGGACCTGTCTTCCCAAGGATACTACACCAAATTCCTCACCTTGGAAATTGGGTGCCTGGGACATTTCACCGAGGATGCTTTCACTGCCCTGAAGGCTGCTGCTCCGCTTAGTCAAGGGAGTGACCGACGTGCTGCTCTCATAGAAACAGCAAAGGCAGTCATCTCTAGCAGCTACCAGATCTTCCTAGCAAGGAAATCGCCCTGGGGAATTGCCTCGAACTAATTACAACAATCTAGCTAGCTCTTTGCCTTAGTCTAAGCCTTCTTTTTTTTGCCTTGCCGGGTTTTTCGGAATCTCTATAGATTCTTTTCCTCACCCCGAGTCCGAGGCTGGCAACACATTATTGCCTTCTTTCATACCACATTATTATATATAACTTATCTGTACTCTGCATTGAAATTTAATATTGTGCCTCTTCCCATAATCTTAAAATGGTACTGGTGTTGCGTAGCCATACATTTTCGTCTAAAATTTCAAAGTTCTTTAAAGAAACTGGCCTACGAAGGGTTTTAACTACCACATCTTATAGCTAGTGTGTCAAAAGGCATCAATATCACTTCTAAATGCTACTAACTGTACTGGCTCGTTAGTTTTCAGACAAAAACAAAATATGCGCTAATGTATGGCGGCCATGGTTTTCCGTGTCAATCCTAAATGTGAATTAAGTACTACCATAGTCCATAATAGGTGTGTGTGTGTGTGTGTGTGTGTGTGTGTGTGTGTGTGTGTGTGTGTGTGTGTGTGTGTGTGTGTGTGTGTGTGTGACAGTGTGTGTGTGTGTGTGTATGTGACGTGTGTGCGTTGTGTGTGTGTGTGTGTGTGTGTGCGTGTGTGTGTGTGTGTGTGTGTGTGTGTGTGTGTGTGTGTGTGTGTGTGTGTGTGTGTGCAGTGCCAAAAGGAGCACTTCATCTATAGTATACAATACAAGTGCTCATTTGGATAACATACATGCATGTATAACCTACACCTCATCCAGTATACAGTAAACAGTTGCAGGGGGCACTGTCGTTTGGTCCCTTCGAGTGACCTTTCAGGCAGATTGAGTGTTAGGGTAATAATGATTTGGTTACTCATGATTATCCACAAGTTCCATTTTTCCACAGTGATC
>CAUJGJ010000185.1:756774-789274 GCA_963170055.1 Halisarca cf. caerulea | reverse complement strand
TCAAGTAATTTGGGACGAGGGACGGCAGCCTCATGGATTTTTTACCAGAATTACTTGTTCCTGTTTGCTGCACAACATTAGAATTCTGGGACAAAGAAATATCATGCAAGCAGACCCGGGCTGTGATGGATGCTGGCTCCTTCAATGCATGGAATAGAATATCTTGACTGACATGTGTAGATGGTATCATACTATACTGGTATGCCTAAAGACCTTGTTTGGGGTTGACATGATTGAAGAGGACGAAATTAATGATTGCAAAACTGTATCACTCTGTCTCAGTTTTGTATCAAATCTCAAGTCACTAGACAAGTAATCTAGCTCTTCACTCTCATGCACTCGATACTTACTCGGTCCAAGGGTGCAAAATGATTCCATATGCCAAACTTGTAAGTATAACCTTTTAGCTTCATTTGAGCAGCATGCATGTTCAACCAAGGAACACGTCGTCCTCCAGCGCCAATATATGTCAAGTAATCACCGACTATACGAAATCAAAATGATAAATTTGCATGGCTTTGCATAACATAGTTTCAGAGTAGTGCAGAACTTGTCAAATCATATGTATTACTTGTATGTCAATAACATTAATGCACGCATCACAGTGCTGCATACATCACAGTGCTGCACACGTCACAGTGCTGCATACATCACAGTGCTGCACACGTCACAGTGCTGTATACATCACAGTGCTGCACATAGCACAGTGCTGTACACATCACAGTGCTGCATACATCACAGTGCTGCTCACGTCACAGTGCTGCACACGTCACAGTGCTGCACACATAGCACAGTGCTGCATACATCACAGTGCTGCACACGTCACAGTGCTGCACATAGCACAGTGCTGCATACATCACAGTGCTGCACATGTCACAGTGCTGCACATGTCACAGTGCTGTACACATCACAGTGCTGCACATAGCACAGTGCTGCACACGTCACAGTGCTGCACACGTCACAGTGCTGCACGCATCACTGTGCTGCACACATCACAATGCTGCACACGTCACAGTGCTGCACACGTCACAGTGCTGCACACGTCACAGTGCTGCACACGTCACAGTGCTGCACATAACACAGTGCTGCACATAGCACAGTGCTGCACATAGCACAATGCTGCACACGTCACAGTGCTCAGTGCACATATCACAGTGCTGCACACGTCACAGTGCTGCACACATCACAGTGCTGCACATAGCACAGTGCTGCACATAGCACAGTGCTGCACACGTCACAGTGCTGCACACGTCACAGTGCTGTACACGTCACAGTGCTGCACATAACACAGTGCTGCACACGTCACAGTGCTGCACACGTCACAGTGCTGCACACGTCACAGTGCTGCACACGTCACAGTGCTGCACACGTCACAGTGCTGCTCACATCACAGTGCTGCACACGTCACAGTGCTGCACACGTCACAGAGCTGCACATAACACAGTGCTGCACACGTCACAGTGCTGCACATAGCACAGTGCTGCTCACATCACAGTGCTGCACACATCACAGTGCTGCACACGTCACAGTGCTGCACACGTCACAGTGCTGCACACGTCACAGAGCTGCACATAACACAGTGCTGCACACGTCACAGTGCTGCACATAGCACAGTGCTGCACACATCACAGTGCTGCACACGTCACAGTGCTGCACATATCACAGTGCTGCACATATCACAGTGCTGCACATAGCACAGTGCTGCACATAGCACAGTGCTCAGTACACACAGGTTTGCTGAGTTTAGTCCTAACCTCTAGTGAGAGATGTTCCTGTGACTAGTCTGTAGAAAACAGAATTTCTACCAGATCCTCTTGCACCTACAGATAAAACAGTTCCCTGTCAATGACTAAATTAAATCTTTAGTCTGGTGTAACGGTATATAGCTAAGTTAAACTCAGACTAGATGCGGATTCCACACAAAATACCACACTCACCGTACAATACTAGTTCGAGGGGGGGCACTTCATTTGTCAATGATTCAGAATCTTTAAATTTCTGTTTCGAGCCTAAACTTCCCATACCTTCGTCTTATAACTCTTTACACGATATTTAGGATTAGATAACCCACTCCCGCCTGCGGGGCTTTTAAAAGAGGCTACCGTTACGTCATATCTATTTTAGTAAGTACCTAAAATAGAAATTACTTCATACCCAATTATTACTTTGTTGCTTCATTGTAATATTATTACTTGTATATACTACCGTTACGTCACATCTATTTTTAAATTAGCAAGTTCTCAAAAATAGAATTTACTACCTATACCTAATTACTTTCATTGTATTAAATTGATAAGAATAATTAATGGCCCAATCACCAACCACCCCTGAGCGAGCCCCACAATGACGCGATATATATGATATGGGCTGTGTCTGTGGCTGACTGGATATGTATGTATATATGTACATATATATATGTGTCATACATTCAGCCGACAAGATTTTGACGAGCACCGTACGTTCAGCTGAAAAGTTTTCACAGATTTTGCCTGTTTTTTTCAAATATTATACCAAACAATACAGAGTATATGTAATATGTACATATCTAATTATGAAAAACGTACTAAGGTAAAATACATGCATAAGATATAGTCTGTATTGTTCTGCGTGGCCTTCTGAGGTCTCCAGCCGAACGTTCTATGCGTTGTATGAGGACCTTGATCCACGCATGCATAAGATGGCGGTTCTGAGAAATGCAAAGCTAAGTTTGCACCTCATGATCATCCACTGATTCAGAATTGTTCTTGAGTATGGTATAGATTGCAGAAGAGGAACACTCTTTGAAGTCACTCTCTAGTATAGGGAATTTAGGTTTGCTTATAATGCAGCCATTGAGACACTACCAACCAATGCTAATCTGGCCTTATGGTACAAAGGCCAGGTTTCAGCTAAATGCAAACTGTGCAATTTTCCATCGCAGTCTCTGAAACATGTACTCATGATCAACAAGTGTGAAATAGCCCTGCAACAGTGCAGATTCAACTCACGGCATGATGCTGTATTACCCATCATCCATGCATTCTTCGTCAGCCACACAGCCCTTTCCATCCTTTTCCCTTTCCCTTTCCATTGGCGTTCTACCAGGAACCAGCTATACATTCGATCCCCTCCCACATTGCCGCCACAGATGAGAGGCCTGACCTTATCCTATGGAGTGATAAAAACCGAACTGTTGTGCACTCTGCTTGCACTAGCTCATGCACCATCCCTTTTGAGGAAGACAGAGTGGATGCTCATCAGTGGATGTCCAATAGATACCATGATCTACGTATACTTCAATTATGCAGACTGAATAAATTTTATGCGAAACTTCACACTATCCAAGTTGGCTCCAGAGGAATCATCGACCTAGTCTCTGTGTCATGCGTTGCTGACATCTGCAAGCCCAAACAGAGAGTTAGCTTGGCATATACGTACCTTTCTGATTCATGTACGTACCTCGCTAGAACTGCAATCACTGGCTCCTATGCCATTTGGCGTAGTAGAAACAGATTGTGAATCACTGAAACTATCCCATACATGGATGTTCGTAGTTTCCTATATAGCAATAATTATTATAGCATTATGTAATGCTACGTTCACTAGTGTTAGTGTATCATAACCTTAATTACGTGCTGAATATAATGTGTATATATCACACTACTTTCCACTTCGTTCAGTAGTGTAATTATTTATTCATGACTCCTTCACCAGCACCATTTGACCAACGATTTTTGTACTGCCTATATGCTCCTTTAGTTTAGTAATGATGAAGTGAAAAGTGTGTGTGTGTGTGTGTACATGCACGTGTGTGTGTATGCAAGTGTGTGTGTGTGTGTGTGTGTGTGTGTGTGTGTGTGTGTGTGTGTGTGTGTGTGTGTACATCTGTGTGTGTGTGTGTGTGTGTGTATGCAAGTGTGTGTGTGTGTGTGTGTGTGTACATGTGTGTGTGTGTGTGTACATGTGTGTGTGTGTGTGTGTGTACATGTGTGTGTGTGTGTGTGTGTGTGTGTGTGTGTGTGTGTACATCTAGCTGTGTGTGTGTGTGTGTGTGTATGCAAGTGTGTGTGTGTGTGTGTGTGTGTGTGTGTGTGTGTGTGTGTACATGTGTGTGTGTGTGTGTGTACATGTGTGTGTGTGTGTGTGTGTGTGTGTATGCAAGTGTGTGTGTGTGTGTGTACATGTGTGTGTGTGTGTGTGTACACGTGTGTGTGTGTGTGTGTACATGTGTGTGTGTGTGTGTGTGTACATGTGTGTGTGTGTGTGTGTACATGTGTGTGTGTGTGTGTGTGTGTGTGTATGCAAGTGTGTGTGTGTGTGTGTACATGTGTGTGTGTGTGTGTGTACACGTGTGTGTGTGTGTGTGTACATGTGTGTGTGTGTGTGTGTGTACATGTGTGTGTGTGTGTGTGTGTGTGTGTGTGTACATGTGTGTGTGTGTGTGCATGCAAGTGCGTGTGTGTGTGTGTACATGTGTGTGTGTGTGTGTGTGTACGCGTGTGTACATGTGTGTGTGTTTGTGTATATATAGTGTGTGTGTGTGCAGTGTGTGTGCGTGCACGTGTGCACGTCTGCAAGTGTGTGCAGGCATATGTGCTCCGCATGCATGTGTATATATTAATGTGTGCATGCACGCATTGCATGGTGTAATGCAATTGAATACGTCGACCTTGCAATATGCAGTTCAATGCATGCATTTGGTATACAGCACATTAATTGAGCAAACCACATGCAGGTAATTCATCAATTTAACAATCTAGTAACATTAGAATATTAAACTGACGTTAAACTAGTGAAATCAAAACCAAAGAACTACAGTTACTGGTGAGAAATACAGCAAATTCATTGAGAGGGAGTCAACTGTGCATTAATTGGACAACATAATAACATTAAACAAGCAGAGAAAGAAATAACGGTTCCTTGGCTTCTATAATCCTCCTCACTCTGTTCAGTTCTTCAGCTTTCTCCAGTTTCTCACAGAACACTCTCCAGGTTGGGTTGGGGGTGGAATCGAGCCACTCTTTTAGTATTTTGATACATTTGGTCTTTGGAGCTCCTGGAGCATCCACCACAGCTGCTGTGTAGTCCTCCACTTCCAGCGCTGTACCGAGGACCAGCAGGTGAGGCAGCATCTTGTCCATGTATGGGAGGAAGGAAGATGTACCTTTGATGACACCTTCCACACTGGATGGCTCCTGTGAGGCTGAGAACACACACACAATACCACCTCATAATCCCACACACTACACACGTAAATACTACATACCTCACCCCCCACCCACACACACACACACATACACTACACACACACACTACACACACTACACACTACACACACACACACACACACACACACACACACACACACACACACAATATCACCTCATCAGAGACATGTACCGGTACATGTACAGACCACATGAGGTGAACTTCAATGGTAAAGTTCACTGTGAACCACAACCTGTGGTTGTTATGGAAAGTTCACTCTTTGTGCAGGTGAAGAGTAAAGTACTGACAGAAGGACTACATGGTTGCTACAGACAGGTGGCTGCTGTAGACAGGTGGCTGCTGTAGACAGGTAACTGCTGTAGACAGGGTTGCTGTAGACAGGTGGCTGCTGTAGACAGGTGGCTGCTGTAGACAGGTGGCTGTTGTAGACAGGTGGGTACATCATACCACACCTCTACACTGGCTTCACCTACCAACCACTCCACCTACTAACCCCTCCACCTACTAACCCCTCCTCCTACCAACCACTCCTATCAACCACTCCCACCAACCACTCCTACCAACCACTCCCACCAACCACTCCTACCAACCACTCCACCTACCAACCACTCCTCCTACCAACCACTCCCAATAAACCACTCCTACCAACCACTCCACCTATACCAACCACACCTACCAACCACTCCATCCACCAACCACTCCACCCACCAACCACTCCTACCAACCACTCCACCTACCAACCACTCCTCCTACCAACCACTCCCAATAAACCACTCCTACCAACCACTCCATCTACCACTCCACCTAGACCAACCACTCCTACCAACCACTCCATCCACCAACCACTCCACCCACCAACCACTCCACCTACCAACCACTCCTACCAACCACTCCTCCTACCAACCACTCCTCCTACCAACCACTCCACCTACCAACCACTCCACCTACCAACCACTCCACCCACTATACCCGACCACACAGAGAGGCTGTGGTAGACAGTCTAAACAACAAGTACACACAACCTCACCTTGTAGTGGGTGGGAAGTGGGATCTCTTCCAGTTGACAGTGAAGATGATGAAATGGACTCAATGTGTTCTGGAGATTTGGGTGGTGAGGTCAGCACTGGAGAGGAGGGTTGTGAGATGGGATGAGGTTGGTCCTCCCTCGAAGGAGACAGTGGAGGGGACATCTTCTTGGATGCTGAGGAGAGAGGGACAACACACAACTCATCTTACAAGGTTTCCTTCACATGACACATGACATGAGTACTGCATGCACACATGACATGAGTACTGCATGCACACATGTACATGAGTACTGCATGCACACATGACATGAGTACTGCATGCACACATGACATGAGTACTGCATGCACACATATACATGAGTACTGCATGCACACATGTACATGAGTACTGCATGCACACATGTACATGAGTACTGCATGCACACATGCACACACATAAGTGGATGTGTACATGCAAGTACATTTAACACACTCACATGTATTCCTGTGAACAAATATGAATGTCACTTGAACAGTACACAATGGTTGACACACTACACACACAACCTCACCAGTTGGAGTGGGAGGTTTTGATATAAAGTAAGACTCCATCCCTCTCTGGACAACCTCAGAATTCTTCAACCATTTATGAGTCAGTTGTGACATGCGATTCTGATTAGCATAGCGGTAGCTGTAATGCAGCATAAAGTCCACGTTGTTGTGGTTGGCAGCAATTCCCCTTAGAACAGCATCACAGAGGTTGTACCATTGACGGGAATCTCGTTTGCCCACATCCTAATTGTGAGAAGTAGAATCCACTGAACAAGTATATGCATACACTGCCACAGATCAGACTTACAGAAACAAACTCACAAAACAACTTACAATTCTCAGTTTCCTCAATCTACAATTGGACAATGCACCTTCCACTGCCTGTACATCCACAGGAGCTTCATCATTCCACCATACCTGAGTTTAATAGCAAGTACACACAATATGAAATGGTAGTAGACCTATAGCCTAAGGAGTACACCATACACTGCCTGGACAGACCAGACTGTCTCCTCATCCATGCATCACAGACAGAAGCTAACGGTGTCATGGACACTCCACAAGGTGTTGTGATAGTACGACAAGTGGACAGGATATTGGAAGGAACTCACTATTGCTAAACTAAGCTCTTCCAGTTGCTCAGCATTGTGTACTCTGCTGAGCAATAGTCCACACTCAGCAGGTCCAAGATCTAGTCCAAGGTGGCATACTGATCTTGACATTGGACCTGTTACCAGTAGGTCACACCACTCATCACCTGTCATGGAGTGAAAACAGAAACATCTCACATGTTTGATGTTGACAATATTGAGTACAGTCAACATTGACCTGCTTCCATACTCACCTAGTAGTTTTGGAAGTGGAAATGGGCACTCTAACCTCATACAAGTGATGTGGTCAGTGTGTGCTGAATCCTCCAGAATTTGAACCAAAACTCGAATCCAAACTGATCTTACTGAGGGTACCGTATACCCAATCTATGGGAAATAGTCAACATCGGGTGTAAAGCACTTGGAACACTATGTCATGAACTCTAAGAATTTAACACAAATGAACTTGAGAGGGTCAAATATTATGTAATTAAATGATTGAATTTCTGGACAGACAAGAGTCCACAATGAAAACATATCAAATAAGCTTTGCCTGAAACTACAGTCTCTGTAAAGTCCACACTACCTACCAGAGTTCACACACACACACACACACACACACACACACACACACACACACACACACACACACACACACACACACACAGAGCACACACACACACACACACACACACACACACACACACATGCACGTACACACACACACACACATACACTCACACACACACACACACATACACACAACACACACACACAAACACACACACAAACACACACACACACACACAAACACACACACACACACACACACACACATGCACACAAGTGATGCACACAATGAAACAGAGATATCTAGAATAAGATGTACAACAGTACATTCATTTCATAGAAAGCAATCATGAGTTCTGATATGTTCCTGTTTTGGAAAGTCCCTTTCATCACTGACAACACAAGGTCTCCAAAGTCTTCCAACACCTACAACAATACATCAGAGATGGGATCATATGGATAGCCACAGACACACTAGAGGCTACCTCTCACCTGGTCATCACAACGAACATCAACCTTCACCAGTTGATCGCTAGTAGCTACCAATTCTTCTATGGCATTAAGTGAATCACGGTCAGTACCACTGATGGGGTCGTCCTAATATGGAAACACATCATTGTCATTTGTCACTTCAGAGTTCATGTCTGTAGCTCTTACTATAACATCTCTCATGTGAACACCAAGTTCCTTCAACTTCTTTGCATCCTTCAAACCTGACAGCACAGTACACCACTGTTGACAGGTCAATGGAGCATGTATTGTGCACTTCTCCAGGTGAACAAATACATTCTTCAGAGATTCAAGAGGAAACTCTGCTCCTGGAATAGAGGACACAGGGAACAGCTAGTGCATTCGCAACACTGCATGTACAGTACATGGATGTGTGTGAGCATGTACAGTACATGGATGTGTGTGAGCATGTACAGTACATGGATGTGTGTGAACATGTACAGTACATGGATGTGTGTGAACATGTGCAATACTTTGCTCACTGTACCGTCTGAAATCTTTACAGACATTCACTTTGGCAAACTTAGCCAATAGATTAAGATTTGCAAGAATTTATTCACAAAAAACATGATGAATGATGTGTACAGTTTTATCGTCGGTAGCAATGGCCACATGGTGTGACCTGAGAACCACTAACAGTACTAGTCTGTAGCTGTTTACCCTCACAATACCACAGCACTGAACACGTTTAGGTCTTTATCAACTTATACAGACCTGATCACTAAACTCCACCAGATGTGCTGGATTAGGCATCACTGTGTGTACATTCAATTCATGTGTACACGTATACCGTACCTGTGTTTGTGTGTGTGTACACGTATACTGTACTGTGTTTGTGTGTGTGGTGTGCATCATCCTGTACTGTGGTGTCAAAACAAGCAACCTTCAGAGACTCAGTACATACGTACCTCCAAACCCATCTCTCAGAACATACGGAACATTCCATGTGTCAATAATAGTGAACTCAGTAAGTCCTTCCTTCCTACAAAGACCAGTTAGCACTGTAGACAAATCATGTAGCCATGATCCTTCCTTCAAACAAACATGCATTGAACTGAGACAATGGCTGGCTTCCATAGCATCACCTATTCTCCTCCAATACTCTTCGTCTCCTCCACCAAACTTCATCTGTGTGTGGTATTAGAAATAGGTCCATGAACATCACACACAACCCCCAACCAGTACACAGTACACAGTACAAACCATATCATGTACAACACACACACACACTGTAGGTTTACACGTCTGTGTACATGTACTTCAGAGGACAATGACCACATGCAATGCACTGGATCTCCATATCCTGTATGTACTGTACGTGCTCAAATCCTCACAGAATGAAACGTTTGTGGATCACAGATTTTCACAATATTTGCAGGTTTCATTTTCCCGGATCCCCTTTAATCATACCTTCTTTTAGTCTTTTATTGAAATGAACTTCCTCTGTTTGCATGTGGATAAAAACCATTAGAGAAAAGAGTGAAGGTGTTGAAGTGCTTCTCGATGACCCTTGCTCTTTGATGGCCATTTTGGTTATTGCATAAGAGATTCACCAAATTTTAGTGTGCATGCTTAAATTTTTCACGTCATATGACTTCCAATCTGCGAAAACCATGAAAGTTACACCCACAAAAATTTGAGCACACACATGCAGTGCATGTGCTCACATGTGTACAGTTCACTGTGTGTGCACAAACACTGGAGAGGACAGCATACCTCAGTCCCCACAGTCAGTCTGAGCTCCTCAACTTGTCCTGACAATGCAGACAACACTGTTTCCACAGGTGGATCCCTCAACTTAATGGCTTTCAGTTTACTAATGCTCTCATTCAGTGGCTTCAGATCTGTAAACAGTGAATAAATCACACAATCACAAACACATCTGCAGGAGTCATCATCAACTGAGGGACTGGAGAGAGGATAAACATTGTAAATGAGGGCACCAATTAGTACTCAACCAATGCTGTTGATGAGCATAAGTGTTGGAGCACTCAAACAACTGGTGCTGAGAGAAACCTTCACTTGGTTGGTACGCATGCCTCACATCTCCCACAACCTTCCACCATGTACTGTACGTACATGTCTCACAGGTCCCACAACCTTCCACCATGTACTGTACGTACATGTCTCACAGCTCTCACAACCTTTCACCATGTACTGTACGTACATGTCTCACAGCTCTCACAACCTTTCACCATGTACTGTATACAAGTGGTGCGGGGGAGGGATGACCAACCCACGGGTTCCTGTGCTGAATCACACAAGAACTGAACACTACAAAACCTCTTCACTCTACACAGCACATACAGAAACCCACAACTAGCGCACTACAACAGGTATATACACACTATGTACACACACACACATAGGGCTAACAGGATATAGGGTGTAGTGAGGTAGCTTGGAACACAGTCTGGGGTAGCATGGACTGTACACAGTGCCTCTAACTTGTGTCATGCATGGCTGTCTATAGCCATGGTACTTGCCACTGCTGAACTCCCAATTTATGGAGACAACAATGATGAGACAACAATGATGAGACAACAATGATGAGAAATAATGAGTGTAGTTTGTGGATGGCACTGCTTTCAATAGACCATTCCAAATCACTCCACCATTCCCCACTCCACCATTCCCCACTCTACCATTCCCCACTCTACCATTCCCCACTCCACCATTCCCCACTCCACCATTTCCCACTCCACCATTCCCCACTCCACCATTCCCCACTCCACCATTCCCCACTCCACCATTCCCCACTCCACCATTCCCCACTCTACCATTCCCCACTCCACCATTCCCCACTCCACCATTCCCCACTCTATTATTCCCCACTCCACCATTCCCCACTCCACCCCTATATAGCTAAGGAGGAATCCCAGGTATGGGCACTCATAGAGAAATAACAACTCTCCTCTTTCTACACCAGTTCACCCTCAGACCATGCACCTTGTCCCTATTGCTTCTGTAGAATACACTTACAGAAACTAACGCTCCAACCAGTCAACCATCAAAGGTCCCACACCAAAGACCCTACCCCACATATTCAGGAATGCACTAAGCACAGCAATTGTGAACTCACATGCAGCATGATCACATCACTCACCACTTACTGAGAGAGCATGTAAATAAACAAAATCCAGACAGGCTCTCTCTATGGTAGGGTGGTGTTCAATGGCATATGCCACCACTTGGAAATCGTAAGGAAACTGAATGTGTGCACGAATAGTGTTCTTGAACACTGCTTGGAGAATTTGGCTTGATACAGATCTGTTGTTGGCTTCGTACAGGGACATCATCACAAGCATGTTGTCATCCCGGAGGAGAGGCTGGTCCACTACTTCTCTGGATCGCTCTGATAAGGAGGAGAAGCTGAGAGATGCCAAATCAACATGTTCAAGTCCGGTCAGTCCGCAGTACATCTTCCACACCTCAGCCATGTGTGGAGTGTTGAACCATTCTCTCCAGATCTTCTCTTGCTCTGCTTTGCTCTGATGTCCGATGTGAACTGCACCCAAAGCTTCCTGTACTGTCTTGTGATCAAACTGGTAGAGGACACCTGCAATTGGACTGTGGTCATCGACGTCCTCAGAAAACAGAAGGCTGTAGATGCTGCCACGAGTGTTTACATAGTTCTTCAAGTCACCCAAATCTTCATCCGTCAGAATCAGATGCTGATTGAGACAGCACTTGTATGCCACCTCACATAGCTGGTAAAATCCTGGAAACAGGTCTTCTGGGACTTCAAGGAGGTTCTGGATCCTCTTCTTGACAGATGGGTGTGTCTGACTGAGGTACTCCTCCAACTGGTGACAAATGTACTTCAGGAATATACCACTTAGGTTCTCTGGAAGGGGATCGTCATTGAGGTATTCCTGCACCATGCACACTATTTCCAGGACCCTAGGGATGCGGCATATGCCTCTCACTAAAGGGAAGGTGTTCAGACGGTGGATCACCTTCAGTGATTTGTCTGCATCACTTCTAAAGTAGCTCTGGATGTAGCTGTCAATGTCGGAGCTCGTGAAACCGAGAATTTCAATGTGAAATGGAGATGTTTCTATCATAGATGTCAGATCAATATATCGTGAAAGTCGAGTGGTCACAAACACGTCACATTGGCTGAAATATCGATCTTTACATGATAAGAGCTTCGATAGGAATGGGGACTTTCCCAGTCAGTCTGCAACCTCATCAAATCCATCCAGAATTAGAAGGACTCCAACTCCAGCTTGCTCCTCTATCACTGGACACAGCTCAGAAAGATCCAAGTGGTGGAATAAGAACGGAAGGTCAATGTCGTCTCTTCTTTTGTCTATGTGCAGTCTCAATCGTCTCAGCTCAGCAAAAACCACAAGTTGGTACTTGTGAGGAAGTCTTCCTGAATAGAGATCCTTGCACAGCTTGCGGGCAAGAGTAGTTTTCCCACATCCTGGAGGTCCACTTATGACCACTCTTTTACCTGAATCTTTGCCAAAACAAGTTAAAATCTTCTCATATTTAATGGGCGTAGAATTTTCATAATAGCCATCAACACCATGGATGACTGCCTGGAGAAATTCTGTGACATCTTTTTTAGGTTTGGCTCGACAATAACTACGTTTAACAGTTGCTAAATTAATGAACTCAATGTTCTGTGAATATTTACTCTTCACACCAGTCACGTCATCTCTAGTGTAGAATTGTCCCAATCTTTCATAAGCCTGCAGTAAATGAACGGGTACATTCTTAGACTACATGATTTGCAAACTACTGAGCAGTGGGGATACTTGTGAGGACGTACAGTATATATATATATATATATATATATATATATATATATATATATATATATATATGCATGCACTACATGCAACTAACAAATTTAAAATTAATTCCTAAAGAGATGGAGCAATTAAGATCTGATTTAGAGGATGAAGCTGCTAACTTGTTAATACAAGCCTCCTGAGGATAAGCATCAGAAAAAGTGAACAACTATACTAGGGCAAAATGCTGCCCTATATCCCTATAATCATTGGCGTAGGAATGACTTGTACTTTGGGGGGGCTCATTCAATATCATGTGCAGTTCATGTGCAGTATAATAGCTTGTTTAATATATGATCAGGCAAACATTGGGGGGGCTATAGACCCTCCAACCCCCATGGTTCCTACACCTATGATAACACGTATATAGCGATCAGGCTACGTATCACACACAAATTACTAGTTGTCATGCAATTAACCAAACCTGCAGTGCCAGTCACTGCTGCATCGAAAATAACTACCGTACTGTGCGAAATGTTTGCCGGACCATACTTTTTGAAACTTTCACAAATGGCCTCAGATTCGTGAAACTTTTATCTGCAAACTTTCCTGAACGGCTGGAAAATGGCAGTCGTAACTGTTCATTGGACGCTTCACAAATAATAGACCTTGTTAACAGGCCTGTATTTTGCTGTATACAGTGAATTTGGACACCCAATCGTCCTCAGTGAAGATGTCTACGTTCTTTCAAGTCAGCTTACACGGAATCCAGGGCATGCTCTCCAACCATTTAGCTCAGAAACGTGGTTGAGCTGCTCAGGAGTGGACCAACGAGCTGATGGACATATGATTCAAGCCTATATAGACCTCAGAATCAACCTTCCAAATAGCACCAAGCCTCGTCGATTGTATGCTGCACGTGGTATTCAAGATCTTCACCTAAACGCTTAAACAGGATAACACCATATTTTTCAGTCTGGCTTCCTAGACTAATAACCTGCATGCATTCGCGAAAACAAAAAAGTGAACAGTCAACTTTCATGCGATTCATAAAATTTATATCCCACAAAAATTTCATACAGTGGGCATGCTTTGCTCTAGACCCTTTCCACACCTATAAAAATGGCCGATGAAGGAGAGGATCGCACCAGAGTAGTAGTGGTACATTGGCATCCTTCTGTGCTATCATTCATGTGGAAATTACATGGTATACTCACCCCCACATGGTACACTCACCCCCACATGGTACACTCACCCCCACATGGTACACTCACCCCCACATGGTACACCCACCCCCATATGGTACACTCATCCCCACATGGTACACCCACCCCCACATGGTACACCCACCCCCACATGGTACACTCACCCTCACATTCTTTTCTATAAACATGCAGTCTATACATATTAGTTCTATGGAAGGACCCCCCCCCCTCTCTGCCATTTACACAGGTGCAGTATGGGTCACTGAAGAAGAACAGATCAGCACCAGACACAGGTACAACCACAGCCACTGGACTATCAAGTCAACTTCTTAGGATGTGCTACGTACCTGTTTCAACTTCCTCGTCCTCTCATCATCTGATGTGGACAATGATGGTGTTGGTTCAGCAGTTGTAGATGTCACTACAGTCCGGGATTGAGGGGGACAACCTGCAGTAGGTACAAATGAGACTGCATAATAATAATGATGATAATTTCTTATCTAACCTGAGTCAGCCATTAGCCTTTGGCTATACCATTAAGGCCCCCGTACCCCAAACATTAGAATACCCCTGTGTGCACACACACGCACACACATGCACACACGTACGCACGCACGCACGCACGCACACACACACACACACAATCATAATAAGTCATATTCAGCTAGTTTGGTAGGTTGCAGTAGGTCATCTTCTCATCAATTCCCCAGCTGGTGGTAGAGGGTGTGGGGAAAACACCAAAGGGCTCACATTTGGGATGGCATGCATCCTTGCTTCACATCTTTGATGACCTACTGAGCCACCACGCAGCACCCCACCCCCTACTGAGCCACCATGCAGCACCCCACCCCCTACTGAGCCACCACGCAGCACCCCACCCCCTACTGAGCCACCATGCAGCACCCCACCCCCTACTGAGCCACTATGCAGCACCCCCACCCCCTACTGAGCCACCACGCAGCACCCCACCCCCTACTGAGCCACCATGCAGCACCCCACCCCCTACTGAGCCACCATGCAGCACCCCACCCCCTACTGAGCCACCACGCAGCACCCCACCCCCTACTGAGCCACCATGCAGCACCCCACCCCCTACTGAGCCACCATGCAGCACCCCACCCCCTACTGAGCCACCACACAGCACCCCATCCCCTACTGAGCCACCATACAGCACCCCCACCCCCTACTGAGCCACCATGCAGCACAGGGATGTAGCTCCATTGTTTCCTGGTTGCCTGGAAACCCCCCTCATTAGAATCCCCTTTAATGTGAAGCCACCATACAGTATGCTAGTTAATCATGCAATTAATCCCAACACTTTCTCCACTTGTCACCTAGCATGCACCTACACACATGGTTCTGCAGAGCACATGACTAACAAATGCTGTGAATACTATTGACGCGCTTTGTGCTCTCTTTATTTATTTCTAGCTCTTTGTCTGACAAAAGCATGCATTGTTATAGCTTAGCTTACAAATTACCATTGCAAATTTAAGTTCTCTTTCATACCAGTGGTGTTCACATGCGTGCATGTGGCCCCCTTGTTGACATCATGCACACACATACTTGATCATAACAAGTACCGGCTATATGTAGTCGACGATGTGTCAAACATACCACTAAAGGTTTCTGTACATACATGGATGCATATGTGTGCCCATGATCATGGTTTTAAGAAACCCCCTTCTTTTTCTTCTAGCTACGCCCATGCAGCGCCCCCACCCCCTACTGAGCATTAGCACCCCACCCCCTACTGAGCCACCATGCAGCACCCCACCCCCTACTGAGCCACCATGCAGCTCCCCACCCCCTACTGAGTCATCATGCAGCACCCCACTATCACATCATAGGCGGAGCAAGATTAGTCTCACATAGCCAGACTCAACTTGCCATTACACAGCCAGTGGGGTCTGGCTACACGAGACTAGAGGAAGGTACCTTGAGAGGGGAACATCTCAACTATGACTAGTCCACCTGCTAGCCCCATACCCAAAGAGAAGGCAGATACCGACTCAATAATAATAATACGACTGTACATATGAGAAAGTAAGGTAGAGGGCACTAATTCCGAACAGTTGTTAATTCCGAACAGGGTATCTCCTAGCCGACACAGAAAGATCTAAGTTTTATTCTTCTACAGCTGTTGTGTTCTATATTAGTACTGAGAAATGCTAGGATAAAATGCCTCCGAATTTAGTTCCTGGGCTCAGGAACAT
The DNA here is from genome assembly GCA_963170055.1 of Halisarca cf. caerulea. Classification (NCBI taxonomy): domain Eukaryota; kingdom Metazoa; phylum Porifera; class Demospongiae; order Chondrillida; family Halisarcidae; genus Halisarca; species Halisarca cf. caerulea. The sequence continues at coordinate 772,671 of CAUJGJ010000185.1, read as the reverse complement.
CCGAGGGAAAAGCGGTGTTCGGAATTAGTGCCTTCTCTATAACTTAAGTTTACTGTTGTGAAAGCTAAAGACGTGAGGCATGATTAGAAAATGTACACAAACTTGGTACACTGGTGCTTTGGTGATCAGTGAACAACTGAAACGCTATTAAACCTAAGAACAAGACGGATGGATACCTGGAAGAGACGAAGCATTTGAACTACGAGTGGTCTTCAATGATTGTCCCATTTGCCCCAATCAGTCGTGATCAATATCTCCTGCATGTACCTAGTTCGCAGTACCCCAAACCCTAATGAAAGCACGGACGAAGGGTCGACCATCCAAACCTTAGATACTCCAAACACCGAACACCGTCCCAAGCCGAGGAGACGCGGAGGAGACGAGATTCTATGGGAACTTCCCCCCACGTGACGCGTTGCGCAAGATAACGTGCGTATTGCAAAAGAGGATAGCCATACTCCAACAACCCGTGTTGTTATAGATGCAAATGTACTTTAGCTGTTTGGCTCTGTGAATCTGTACCAACTACCCTGTGGTTGTAGGCTACCCTGTGGCTGTAGGCTACCCTGTGCATGTGGTTGTAGGCTACCCTGTGGTTGTAGGCTACCCGCCTGTGGCTGTAGGCTACCCTGTGGCTGTAGGCTACCCGGGCCTGTCGCTCAGTGCAGGATACTGACATTGCTCAGCTACACTCGAGCATGAGTAAAACTACCTGGTCCACTGAATGTGCAGAGACAGATCATGATCATGCAGCAGAAAGTACAACTCCTCTGCAGGCTGGATCGAGTGACATGGCATTTTGTGTAGCAGTGGTGATGCATGGTAATTTAAACCATAGATACTCCAACAACTCCACCACACATTTCAAAGCAGTGGACACACATGAGGTTCTGAAGAGCTGTGTGTGTGTGTGTTAAACTGTCACAGTACTGGGCAGGTATTATAATCTGCATATATATACTTGCTGTTACTCCCTACATGACCTATCACATGATCTGTTGTCATGTGACCCTTATGTAAGCCACACCCCCACCCACAGGTCAATATTGAGGGCAAGTGCTGATGAGCAAGAAGTTCTATTTGACAAGAAGAGCAACTCATCCAAGACTCCTCCGTTACAACAACCTTGGCGATGGCAAGATCAGCAGTAAGGCCAGCAGCCTCGTCTGAGGACTGATTCCACATTGAAAATTTGGAATGAGGATGCAATTATTGCTCCTCATGTGTTTATTTTATTGTGTGACTCACTCACAATGTGTCCTCATGTTTTGACATCATCTGTAAGTATACCGTCTCTGTACGCACCACCACCACAACTTTAGTCACAAGTTGGTTGCTTTGGTGGTGGTAGGATTTGTCTAGGAGTGACTATACTGTCAAGACTCTCTCACAACAAGAAACTTTGGAAATAGCCACTAGTACATGCCCCATATACTGTGGTCAGTGTATGGCCATGCTATATAATAATAATTAGCAATGAGTTTGCAGCATGCGTGTACATATTGTTCAATGGTAACCATGCTAGTGAGTGATGTGTGTACATGTATGTGTACGCGTGTGTGTGCATGTGCGCGTGTACATATGTGTGTGTATGTGTGTGTGTGTGTGTGTGTGTGTGTGTGTGTGTATGTATACGTGCGTGTGTGTGCATGCGTGTGCATACATGTGTTTGTGCATGCGTGTGCGTACATGTGTGCGTGTGTGTATTTGTTTGTGTGTGTACATGTGTGTGTGTGTGTGCACATACACACTAATCCAGCATAGCTGGTCATGAGTCTCACTCGATCAGCCATTTTCGGGGACTGATGTCACCAGGCGAGCGAGAATTCTCGCTCACCCAGTGACATCAGTCCCTGAAAATGGCCGAGCAAGATTGGTTTGGCTACGCCAGACTACATACACACATGGATGGTTTTCACGTCATGTAAAATAGAATGTTTTATGAGGTACAAATAGTGTGAAGTGTAATGTACTTGCTTGCTAATGTGAATCGAACACAAGAACATTGACATTAATTCATACATTTGCATGTCATGGATAAAATCACAAATTCATACACCTACCTAAGCTCTCTAGCTATATACAAGCACATGGATGATCGTATATACACATAGTCACTTAAATAGTGGGGGTTAAATGTATAACTGCATCAGTAACTATAGTGGATAACAAAGAATAAGAAAAAAAAAGAAAAAAAGGAGGACCCCAGGTCATTAGGGCTGGTCAGGGAGTTAACACTCACTCTCAAGGATATTGAGAAGACTAGTAGTGTGGGAGACCAGCTGCGAGACCCAAAGCTCCCCCCATACGGTTCTTTGTACAGGAGTATTGCAACTGACCACTGAGGGACAGGAATTTTTTTTCAGATAAAACTCCGAAAAACCCGTCTGACGAGGGAATCGAACCCATAACCTCAGCACTACATGTCACCATCGCTAGCCGCTAAGCCATCAGGGACCTGCTGAATATTTACTATTATAAGCGCTACTTATAGTTGAGCTAGTTAGGTAATGGAAAAAAAAAAAGATAAAAAGTGTGGGTGTAGGGTTCGAATCCTCGCTCCCGTGCATTGAAGTCCTGGCGCATCGCAGCTATGCCATCTGTCAAAGCGCAATGCTAAAAATGCTATTTAAAGTTCTGTTCAGTCCGTGACTCGCAAAATGGCGGCAAAGAGATACGCACGGGACTAGGTTAGTGCCTCAAAGTCATTCAGGGAATACTTGGAAGATGTGAAAACGTGCGGTTTGGTGGATCATATGCCCGCCAAAGAAAAGAACTACTTCGTAGAGCTAAAGAACGAGTTAAGAAGCTACTTGCAGTTGTGAGGAATGAAAAGTTAAAAGTGGACTCAAGGGGACACGAAGATGAGTCGAGCTTGGAAGGTAGTGTATACTTGGTACTTGTCAGGTGCCATGTACCAAGTACTGTACAGACCTGCATGGAAGCTAGTCTCGCTAGCCAGACCCATGCTCGCTTTCCTTTCCCGGTGACTGTCAGTCCCCGAAAAAGGAAAGCGAGCATGGGTCTGGCTAGCGAGACTACATGGAAGCTACTGTGGATGTCTGTCATGTGTACACACACATTAGAGTGCATTGTATCTGATTCAGTATACATTAACTACAGACACAATAGATCTACAGCACTATTAAAACCACCAAACACTAGTCATTGGAATGCACTGTAAATCGATTTCTTATTACATAATATAAGCTTTAAGACATGTGCAACAAGATTACAAGTAAACAAACAATTAGGTGAAACATGCAAACACAGAGCTGCATGGCATGTGTATGCTATTCATCTGGGACACCATGTGTGTACATATCTGCCCCTTAGCTACTATGGTTTATCGTTTGTTATTAGCCTCATGATCATTATCCTGAACGAAACCTGCTACATAGACACAATACATACATCAGAACATGATCATGCCTCACACATCCAAGGCAGGCGTGCACTGTAATACTGAAGCTTCCCCTGAAATTCTTCATCCTAGATAGACCCTGCCTACAATCACTGCTGTACTGGGAGGACCTTTCTGTCAACTCACGATAAGGTCTGTCACTCAAGTCCAGAGCATGCGTATCATGTGCTGTGTACAGTGGATGCGAGTGTGAGGTCTGTACACACATGAGGTTTCTGCTGACTAGGCAGTATCCATGAATTCTAGGACCACATGTGTTGAACTTTGAAGGAATTCATTTAATACCATGTTAATTAATCTTCTTTGAGATCTAGTGGTTTGTGAGTGTGTGTGTGTGTGTGTGTGTGTGTGTGTGTGTGTATGTGCATGTATTTCTCCCCACACAAACCTCCATTCACTCACAGAGTAACAATGAGAGCATGAGCTGGTGACAGGTACAGGGTAGCATGTCCCCATAGGGACAGTGCAGCCAGCACCGCCTAGCAGGTAACAAGCATGCAGTGAGCCTCTCTAATCCGATGGGACTTGAAAGAAGTGTCAGATTAGGAGATTGTCAGATTACAGAGTGACTCTTAGCATACTTTAATATATGACTGTACATACCTCAGAATGTCAGATTATATAGAGATGTGGGATTAAAGAGTTTTTTCTGTAATTCATTCCTCACTGCAGGCCACCAAGTTAACATGCGCTGGGAAGAAGATCAAGAGTCTAGGGTTGGACGTCAGGGCAAGACCATACGTCTAAGCCAAGACACCTCAGCTGGACCCGGACTCCCTTGAGATGTACTGTGCCAATGTTGATATAAAGGTGTGTGTGTGTGTGTGTGTGTGTGTGTGTGTGTGTGTGCGTGTGTGCGTGCGTGCATGCATTCATGTGTGCATGGCATTGCATATTTGTGTGTGTGTGTATATGTGTGCACCGACATATAGGCGTCGGTGCGAGGAAAATGGCGCGGTCAAAGCGGGTACGAGGAGCGTTATTCGAATTGCATTTGAGAGTTTCGCGTCCAGTGCAAGCTAGAGAAGGGGGGGTGCAGTCCAATGAGGGGGGTAACTAGGTTGCTGCGACAACGAAGGTAGCTATTCTGTAAACAGAACCCATAGCTTAGTGGAAGCTCTGCTGACGCTCTTCTTTTGATTCCGCCCTCCCATTTCCCTCCTAGTTTGTTCTCTTCTTTGTGGTGAGGGGGACGTGCCCTTTAACGTCCCAGGACCCATGAAGGGTGGTGGCAGCTGCCCCTCCTCCTGCCTAGCACGGCCACAATACGGAGCCTTATGCCCAGAGCAGCCACAAAAGGAACAGACGTGAGGGAAAGGGCAGTACATCTTGTCACACCTACGCAAGTTTCAATTATCGCAAGCTTGAGCTGGACGTCGGGGAGGAGTGATTGCTTTATAATCCTGCGAGTTACGAGTTACGATAGCCAACGCCCACAAATCATGGTCCAACTTTCCCCAGTCTCCCTCAGGAGAAGCAGCCATCTTCTGGCGGAAAGATCGATCGTAGGTCCACCACGCACGTCCAGGATAATCACGCACCAAACGCATGATTGACGCCTGATATGCAACCAGACTTGAAGCCAAAGATGGTTTGTGGTGAACCATGACTGCCACAAAACAAGAAAAAAACAGCATCCACTCGGTGGGCTTCTCAATAGGAGGGGGTTTCTTAGCATGTTTGCTTGACTGCTGGGACTTTAAAAACAATTCCCCGATATACTCTGGAAGCAGCTCCCCCAGATCTATAAATTCTCCCCGAGTAATCCGGGACACTAAAGTAGCAGGTATAGCGGGCAAGCCAGCACCTGGAACAAAACCAGATTCTGCTTTTTCAACCGGAGTTGAAGCTGGAGTAGAAGGGGAAGCCGATAATGGTTCTGGCTCTTTACCAGAAAGAGTCAGAACCATTATCGGCTTCCCCTTCTACTCCAGCTTCAACTCCGGTGTCGGTGCACACATATACACACACACACACACACACATATGTCATAGACAAACCTTGCTAATGGCAGCTGTATTGGTATGCATTGTCACAATATAACTCCATGCTGAAATACATGTGTGTCACACATAGACAAACATACTGTATTGCAAGTGACCTTGTGTACTTGAGCTTTAAATTGTTTTGCATTTGTATTAATGTGCACAATCAACTCGACATAGTCCATAGGAAAAGAGCCAAAAGGGAGGTCTGGGTTACACGAGACTTGGTGAGAATATTAATAAGAAGTAAAATTGTGACCTTCCTCTATGTAAACTTTTCAAACTCTAGCGAAGAAATGACTCTGAGATGCATGATTCCATAATTATGTTTCATTCCACCTAAAAGTTAGCAAAAAGGCAAAAATAATTAGGCCTGAAATTGTACTGGAAATCACTTTTAGCACATGCATGCATGCAATCACTTATGCTGAAATGTATATTATGTGCTGCAATTTAATTGTTTTCACATCATCCCTACATGCATGTGGAGTACTACAGTATAATATACTGTACTCCAAAATTATTCTTCCCTATTTGCGCTCTCTGTTCTTTGCCAATGTACACAACTATCATCTTGACCTCCCCGAAATAATAGCAATTCGATCCTGGTAGTAAGTAAATTTAAATTGTATTTACACGATTTTCCTTTTGGGGGTTAAATGAAAAGGAACCCCAATGGGAAAAAGGAAGATCAACTCTTTCTTTCCCCTGGAAAAAGTAGGATTGATTGCCATTTTAGTGATGAGGTTGATTGTCCTATGCTAGCGTGAATATCGTTAAGCTGTAACTGTAAATACAGTAATTATATCATTTTCATGCGCACTGACATTACTTTTACTATGATCTACATACTACTGCAGTTAGTGGACTTGCACACACACACACACACACGTGCACACGCACACACACACACACACACACACACACACACACACATACACACACACACACACACATCTGGAAACAGCTATTGATCTTACTTTTTTCAGAGGAAAAGAAATTAAGATTTAATCTTAAAGTTTCTTCGGCGTTCAAATGAGAAAGGAACCCCAAGCAGCATGTTTGCTTTTAATCCGCTGTAATTTTTCTTATTCTGTATTCTGAATTTTACAAACTCCCCTCCCCGATGGCCTGATACACTACACACACATCTCCATTAGTGATATCCAGTACCTACGTACCGAATTTGTATATATAGAGTTTGTTGATAGTTTTGTTTGATATAGTAATTACGTATGTTGTTGATTAATATCATTTTGGAAGACTGCTACAACATGGATTTCGTTAATTTAAAATTAGAATTTAAATTTATTGTGTAAATGTATAATGATGGTCTTAGCTATGCAAATTTAAACTACACACACACACACACACACACACACACACACACACACACACACACACACACACACCATGTAGTTATGACAGAGTGGTGGGTTGTTATCAAATATGACCAATTGAATGATAACATTCTATAGCTTTTAATACCTCAATCCCTTGTTAAGGGGATGTCAAGAGTAAACATTACCTGAACAACTGTTTGAATTGTATGGAGGGGGGTCTGAGGAATGCACTCCATATACAGTGGAACCTCTCTATAACGGACACATTGGGACCTGAAATATAGTTTGTAGTAAAGAGGTTTCCACTATTCAGAGGTTATTTTGTATGCATAGCAATCTATCTGGACCCACAAAAGCAGTCTGTTATAGAGAGGTTGTTGCTATTAGGGGAGTTTGTTATAAGAGGTTCCACTGTATACAAGACCTAAACTAAACAGTACCAAAACTTTATATAAACCTGTTTACCTAAAGGTCCTGCAAAGTAATCATTACTAGTTCTATAATATTGTAGTATATTACGATTTATTGCAAATTGTATCAACATGTTTATAAGTGCAATATTGTTTTGATAATAGTTCAGTTCTGATGACGTCTGATCACGTTTAATGCCTGGTCAGGGCCTACCCCAGAGGTCACTGGGAACATTAATTTTCCCTGAAGGTCCTATAAATTGTATCAAGTTGTTTTAAAGTGCAATATTGTTCTGATAATAATTTAGTTCTGATGACGTCTGATGTCAAATGCCTGGTCAGGGTATAACCCAGAGTTCACTGGGAACATTTCCCCAAAAAGTGCTATAAATTGAAGGTCCCCGCCATTAGAGAATATGAACAGAGAATAAACTAGGAACTTCAGAGTGTAGCTAAATATACAACTATATTTGTGAAGTGTTCTTCAGGTGATTCAGAAGTTAACGTGGTCAACTGTCTGTTCAGTGCAGCAAGGAATTATATATCGAGGAGCTGGTTGCCACTTATAAAGTGTCGGACTTAAAACTATATAACTCAGTTACATGTTCTATACGATATTATGAACATGTCTCCTACTAGCAGATCTCTGCTCTTGGTAGTTGTTGTCCTATGGAGGACTACTAGCTCAGCATACCTTCCAATGGGAAAGTGTGAGGTGAGGGAGTCAATCAGAATTGTGTCCCTACATATTACCTGTTGGTGTGAACTGTCCTCATACATGATAGCAAATTATGAGTTCGAATACTAATACCGTTTATGAATGAACAATTTTGTTGATCACTGTTAGTTTCCATCTTCCATGATTTTGTCATGTTCCCGTATTCCCATCCTCCCTTCCATCCTCCCTTCCATCCTCCCTTCCATCCTCCCTTCCATCCTCCCTTCCATCCTCCCTTCCATCCTCCCTTCCATCCACCAATTCCAACCCTCCTCCTCTCCCTGGCAGGACACTGAGGTGTGTACTTACAGGTATGAGACCAAACAGGTCTTGTTCAATGGACCAGAAACTGAAGTGACAACTTTGTCAACTGATGTGGAATTGACGTGCATGTCCAGTGAGTCTTTCCCCACATTTTGCTCTGTCATGCGGCACACATGCACATGCACACACATACACACACACGTACACATGCACGCGTGCACACACGCGCACACACACACACGCACGCACGCACACACACACACACACACACACACACGCACACACACACACTCACAAGAATATACCTGCACAGGTCATTCACACGAGCACATGTGCAGTCCTGTAGGATGAATGCAGTCAGTGTGCATGTACAAAGAGCTGCCTGTATCTATTGTACCCACAACCCCATTGATCTATGTCTTGTAATCTTATGCTCTTTCTTCTCAGCCGGCACATTCAATGACCTTCCTTCCACTCGCTACTGCATGGAACTGAGTAATGTGGAGATCTCCACCAACCTGCCCACTACTAAAGAGTGAGTGTGCTTGCACACAGAGCTATCCTTCATGATATATTTTTATACTCAGTCTGCTAATTAAACTAGCAGTAGTACTCCATATGTAGGATTGTCACCAGAAAAAACATGGCCGCCAAAAATGGCATCAATACGTGTTTTGCCCAAATTCATTATCACATTCTATTCTTCTACACTCAATCTGTACAGTCACTCCAGCTGTACAGTCACTCCAGCTGTACAGTCACTCAATCTGTACAGTCACTCAATCTGTACAGTCACTCAATCTGTACAGTCACTCCAGCTGTACAGTCACTCCAGCGGTACCATGTCAATGCACAATTATCATCTGTTTGACTTCCACTAAGTTTATGAAAATTGCAGTTTATATAGGAAATTAAATCGCATGTAAATTAAATCATATGATAAAATTCTCTTTGATGCTATATTCTTCATAGTGAAGCTCCTGAAGAGCATTCTCCCAATGACACAGTACATCAAATGCACAAGGTCCAGGACACATGGCTGTTGTACTCTAAGGGGTTCTGTTTTGTACAAGCTGACGATGGTAGAGTGATGAATGTCACCTACCCCAAGTCCGAGAAGATGGAGATAGCCAATGCAAAGAAAGGTATTGTGAGTGCTTTTCAGGCAAATTTCAAGAAAGAGCTGACAAGAATGGAGGGAGATGCTGCAGGCCTTTACTTGGCTAGATACAAGTGAGGGAGATTGAGTGTGTATGTTGTTGGTCTGCGTCCATATCCTTCTCATTGTGTGTGTGTTGGTACTGCATGCATAAATATCCACCATACAATGGAAAATACTTTATATGCCGCAATTGGTTTCGCAAAAATTTGGTCTATATCCATTTCTGGCATATTACCCAACAGGGTTTTAGCTAAAGCAGGGTAGCAGGGTGGTGCCACCCTGCTTTCATTTTCCCCACCCTGCTTTTATTATCCCCATATACCCTGCTTTCATTCCCCCCACCCTGCTTTTATTCTCTCCACCCTGCTTTAATTCTTGTGTGAGATCATGGGGATTATGAGTATAGGGGCAGAAATCCATCACTTTTGTGCATGGATTAGTTAATTTTGCATTATACATTGACTTGGATGAAAAAATTGTGGCAAGAATTCACTGTACTGCACCCCTCACCCCCTGCTATAGAAAAATTCTGGCTAGAACACTGCCCAATCGGCTGTGTGTAGTAATGCTATACAACAGTCGTGAATTTGCATGTTTCTGAAAATTGTGGCATAATAGGTGTTTTGGTATATAAAGCGATGGCACATTGACGGTTTGTCACTGTATATCCCAATTCAGCCTCATAAGACAGTATAAAGCTCACAACCAAACTAATTTAAAAAGGACACATTGACTAAAATTAACATGCTCATAAACTATATAATAACAGGGCCGCATTTAGGGGGGGGGGTGGGGGGGGGGCATTCGCCCCCCCTTGGAGATCTGTTGCCCCCCCTTGGAGATCTGCTGCCTCCCTAAACTTGTATCTCAACATATACACTAAGGGTTCCTGAAAGGCAGGATTTGTTGGAAAATGGATGAAAAACAAGCTTTTATGCTATAATTTTGAAAATTTTTCTCAAGATCACTGTCACCAATCCCTTAACCCCCCTTGAATTGTACGTAAATAACATTGTTACCTACTGTATAATCCCCCCCCCCGGTCTCTGTACACCTATAAACTCCCATATTGTGTTGCCCCCCCTAAGATTTTAGGAAGCTCAATTTGCCCCCCCTAGCCTTGAATCCTGTATGCAGCCCTGAATAATATACCATAATATACCATAATATAATGAATATGATAATATTTTATGATTTTCTCAGATTATGTCATACAAAATTTAAGCCTCCATGTGTCTTCAATCTGTTGTAGATTCAGCTCAGACTCCCCTGACAGCCTCACGCACTACACACGCAACATCTCCAGTAGTGATATCCAGTACCTACCAAATGTCCCAAAGGACATCAAACTCAAGTACAGGAAGGAGGATGACTATGTGTACAGAGGAAGGAAGCTGGTTAGAGTGACTGGAGAAATGGTGTTCTCAATGGATGATAAGACTGAGTGAGTGTGTGTGTGTGTGTGTGTGTGTGTGTGTGTGTGTGTGTGTGTGTGTGTGTGTGTGTGTGTGTGTGTGCATGTGTGTGTGTGTGTGTGTGTGTGTGTGTGTGTGTGTGTGTGTGTGTGTGTGTGTGTGTGTGCATATGTGTATGCATGTGTGTGACTGTGCTTGTGCATGTGTGTTCATATGTGTAGATATAATATACAGTGGAACCTCAGTAATCCGACACTCTTGAAACGCAAATGAGGTGTCAGATCACCAAAATCGTCAGATACTTGAGTAAATCTTACTATCTATAGTTCAACATTGTGAGTGCACACCAGAAGATGGGCTGATTTGGGAGATTGTTCGATTATTGAGGTGTTGGTTCACACACGTTCCACTAGCTGTACATGCGCCTGTGTGTGCAAGAGAATGTGGGTCCATACAGTACTATACAAGATTGTAGACAACATTATTATGAACAAATGTGTTTACATACTGTATGTCCAACCACTGTCATTCTTTAGTGATCAGGAACCATTTTCTGGTGAAACAACTGGAGATTTTGACAAGGAGTTCTCTGGCAAGGGCTACTACAACTTGACAAGACTCTACTGCTCCCCTCCGTCTGGTCGTGAGAGACGATCTGTTGCCATTGACGACGAAGAGGCATCCCATGATGGATTGCTGTATGGATTTGATGAGGGTTAGTTCATCATCAATGTTCATGACCAGGGCGTAGACTGCAGCACTTGCTTGACACACACCACATGTACGTACAGTACACATGCATTGGGGTTAATTTCATAGGACCCATATTTTGTGAATGGAAAACTTCAATTGTCCTAATTTCACATTTTTATTTTTAAATTACGAAAGGGGATAAATACATACCAAACATATACTGCACCCTCTGAATCACTGTAACAATTCTTTGTGAATGCATATTATGTAAATACATTTGCCAAATTTCAAAGTCACTACAATTGAATTACCACCCACAGGGTGCGTATGGAGATGTGCAGTGAAACCTCTAATCCAACACTCATTTGGACTTGAGTGTTGGATTAGGAGCTATAGCTAGGTTGTCAAATTGCAGAGTGAATATTTGTATACTTTATATGATGATTGTACCTCATGAGTTAGTTGGATCTAATAATCACAGTCCTGTGTGCATTTGTCTGTTTTCACATGTTGTCTGTCACTCTCTGTCTCCCTTTTCTCTACTTTAACCTCTACCTTCTTCTCCCTTCTTCTTCACCAGCTGATGCTGATCAGAAGAGAATGAATCGGTTGAGACGTTCTGTTCAGTACATCCCCAATGCTCTGGGCGACCTGCACAAGAACCCAAGTGAACACAAAATAGGTGAGATGTTGGGAAAGCAAATATAGTAGAACCTGTCTATAATGACCACTCAAGGGAACAAGTGATCGATGGCAGTCTTTGTAGACAGGTGGTCCTATATAGAGGTGCATTAGTATCAATGAGCTAGCCCATGGGGCAGCCTACAGTGGTCACTATAGACAGGTGGTCTTTCTATACAAGTTGTCTTTAAGACAGGTGTATATGTTTTATATTATGCGATGTAAATTCCCATCAAATGTCACTTTCTGATGTATCATACATCTTGTCCATTACTTGTGCAGCTAACATTCTTCAGCAGCTGATGTACTTGGAGACCAAATACGGACCACCCTCTGGACGTACTTCTGTCACTGCTCAAGTGATCACTTATTTGAGGAGGGTAAGCCTTGCAAGGGTTGCCATTTGCATGCATGCAAACCTCCCCTCCCCCTCCTCCGACCCCACTATTACATTGGTCCTGCATTGCACATTATCCTTCTCAGATCTTCGACAGCAAGGAGGAGAATGATGTGGAGATGAGAAAGCTCCTCTATTCCCTTCTAGCTCCTTCTGGAGATGCTGAATCACAAAAGGTACAATTTTCTCTTAATTGCCTGTGTCACCTAGCTGTGTGCACCTTAATGATGAGGTGTTCTTTCTCCAAAGGTTCTTCTTGAGGCTTTTGAGAGACTGCACAGAGAAGGAGAAGAAAATGAGAAGGAATCTCTTTTGACTTACTTGGCATTCTTGAAGGATGCCACTGTGGAGACAGTGGACAAGCTGTTCTCCATGGTAACAGACGATAGAGATCCTCTGCTGCTTGTATTGGGGTCTCTAGCAGAGTACACCAGTGAACCAGTGAGTGTTGTGTCGCCGATGTTTTGTTGTTTAATTTTTAATTGTGTTCTTTTGCTGTTGTTGTTGTTGTATGTTTTGGTCTACGACTTTTGTTGATGTTATTTTTTAGTAATGTAATGTTTGTTTGTGGTTGTTTGTATTGCTGTCAGCACTGGCTCTTTTTACCATGTCACTTACATCTCCCCCATTCAAGGTTCAAGAAGAAATAGTGACTAAACTAGCAACTAGGCTGACTGCCATCTCCAACTCAACTGACAATGAAGGGAAAGTTGTCCTTCTTCACAGTCTTGGAAACACTGGATCTCCTCAAGCTATGAAGGTCCTGTTGGAGTATGTTGATGGCAGTGACCTTGATGTACAGAAGGTAGCCATCTCTGGTCTTCGCATGTTCACAACTCTCCAAGTTGTACAAGATGCGCTGACAGACCTTCTGAAAGGGGACATTTCTGAAGAGGTGTGTTTAGATTGGATTGTATCTTGTTCTTTATACTGTACATGCAGTTTAACTTAAAATCGCATGGCATTGTATGGAAATTCTTGCATGTGTGTCCGGCACCCATTCTCGACTGCATTTAGTCACACACACACATGGCACACACACACAAATGGATTCATGCACAAACGCATGCAGGCACACACACACACACACACACACACATATGCACACACACACACACACACACACACACACACACACACACACACACACACACACACACACACACACACACATGCACACACACACACACACACACACACACACACACACACACACACACACACACACACACACACACACACACACACACACACACACACACACACACACACACACACACACACACACACACACACACACACACACACACACACACACACACACACACACACACACACACACACACACACACACACACACACACACACACACACACACACACACACACACACACACACACACACACACACACACACACACACACACACACATATGCACACACACACACACACACACACACACACACACACACACACACACACACACACACACACACACACATGCACACACACACACACACACACACACACACACACACACACACACACACACACACACACACACATACACACACACACACACACACACACACACACAAACTTGCGTGCGCGCACACGCACACACACACACATACATCTTCAAACATTACTACATCTTAGTTAATTGGATATGTGCTTTCTCGCATGTCGGTCACTCTCTAATTTCCTCATGGATTCCATTTGGCCTTCACTTTTACCCCAACACACTCACCATGGTATCACAGGATCATCCTCAACATGTAAAACACTCGTTCTCATATACTTCACTTATATCTTGACATACTCTCAAACCACACTCTAACAATCTAGCTCACTCATGCGTATGTCAACTTCACTCTTATAAATACACCACACATGTACTCACATATGCACACACCCACATGCACAAACACCCACACACCCACCCACACACACACACACACACACACACATACACATACACACACACACACACACACACACACACACACACAAACACACACACACACACATACACACATACACACACCTCACCCTCACACACTCATTCTTGTACTTCTCCGCTTCTTCTCAGATTGTGGAAACTATTGCTCAAACTCTGATTTCTGGTCTACGTGACCACGCCCAACATACCGATGCTGAAGGTGACCCCACCCACCTCAACCTGGCTCTTGTCAGAGCAGCTCTGAAGTCAGAGAATGCCAACCTCCACAACCTTGTCTTCCAATACCTAAAGGAGGTTGGGACAGAGGATGCAGCCAAGCTGATGAGTGTTCTGATGGAGGAGGCAGTGAGCGACCCCATCTACGACTATGACAACTACAACTCCTCAGAGGTAGCCATCTTGTCTTCATCGTACATGTGGTGTTGTAGTTGTGTATGTTCGTGACATTATTGCTAAAACTGGTACTCTCCACCAAGTGTACATGACTGGTTGCACATTGCACACTGAATTGTGTCTGTCCAGGTGTATACATACATATTTGATAAAGCTAGTGTATCTCAGTAGATTACCATGCATGGAGTGTATTGGTTAAAAGTTATGAATCTCATTTAACTGGAAAGGCCTTTAGCCTAATGAAGGCTACTTTGCAAAACAATACAAAAATGAAATGAAATACCGAAAAAACATGTATACTATAGCTGGAACGGAATTTAATGCAGTAAATTAAATTACCAATTAAACCACATCAATTGCACAGTCAAGAACAACTTCATGGACATCCAGGGTTAGCTATTGATTAGTGATCAACACATGAAATTGGCAGATTAGTGAGAACCCACTGCAGAACCACTCACATGACCTGCACAGCCACTCACATGACATGCAAAACTACAGTACACAAAATATGTACGTTATATTATGTAGAATCAACAGTACTTAATCTACTACTTGCAATATCTTTTAACTTGCAAAACTTGTAAGGCATGGTACGGGGTTTTGCGAAAATAAAATATTCATTTTTGCGAAAATATATGCAAATTATATCATGGTAATGGGTATGAACCGACAAAATTTTCCCTATAGTGAAAATTACCTCCGGCCTCTATCTCTCTCTGCCCTACTTGATTATAATTGACAAAAGTGATTACCATTAACTGACTATCAATCCACTTGTTCAGGTCTCCAGAAGACGTCGTGACTCCACGTCCTATTGGGCCAGTTCGAGCAGTGTCTACAACATCATAGCCAGTTACGGAACGCGATCAAACGATGTCAGTCGATTCCCTACTTACAAATCCTACCTGTGGGCCAACAAGTATGGGGCCAGTAAGGCATACGCACACTTTGGAGCCGGAGCCTTTGCTGGTTACAACAGCAACTGTCACTACAAGGTGAAGATTGTGTGTGTGTGTGTGTGTGTGTGTGTGTGTGTGTGTGTGTGT
>CAUJGJ010000185.1:744274-754274 GCA_963170055.1 Halisarca cf. caerulea | reverse complement strand
GTATTCCACTCACTGCAGCTTTATGTGACTTTCCGTGTGGATTTGAAGCTGTGTGCCTGTGAGAGAACCTGTAGTGCCTGTGCCACTGTATAGTTGGAGGAGATATACTTAATTCCCCGAAGCTGATGCAAGTGCTTCACTGGCCGTGGTGAGTTCATTTCAAGTCATGCAAATCCCATTGATAAGTGTCATGTAAACAGCTGGTATTACAGTGAACCCTCTCTAATAAGGACACCATTGGGACCACAGTAAGCTGTCCTGTACAGTGAACCCTCTGCAATAAGGACACCACTGGGACCACAGTAAACAGTCCTGTACAGTGAAACCTCTATAATAAGGACACCATTGGGATCACAGTAAGCTGTCCTGTACAGTGAAACCTCTATAATGAGGACACCACTGGGACCACAGTAAACAGTCCTGTACAGTGAAACCTCTATAATAAGGACACCACTGGGACCACAGTAAACAGTCCTGTACAGTGAAACCTCTATAATAAGGACACCACTGGGACCACAGTAAGCTGTCCTGTACAGTGAAACCTCTATAATGAGGACACCACTGGGACCACAGTAAACAGTCCTGTACAGTGAAACCTCTATAATAAGGACACCACTGGGACCACAGTAAACAGTCCTGTACAGTGAAACCTCTATAATAAGGACACCACTGGGACCACAGTAAGCTGTCCTGTTCAGTGAAACCTCAGTAATACTTCATAATTCTTTGTTCTTATGTTTTTGATTCTCTACAGCCATGGAAATTTAGGTGGACTTGGGGCTCAAAGAGAAGATGCATGGGATAGGCTTTCCGCTCATTGGACAATTGGGTCCAGCAGCTGCCGTCTGTTATATGGATCTGGCTATGCTTCTTGCAATACCTGAGTTTCCATGGGTACAGCATCGATTGTTGATTTCTTAAATAGGACAATAACAGTGTGTGCAATGTTAGTTTTGCTTCCAGGCATAGGACCTGGTGTGTGGTAGATTTTCCATATCAGAACTTATCAATCAAAAGTACTTCAATATATAGTAAGAGTGTTTTACTACATCAGTTTATCTCTTCACAGTTTGAGCTTATGTAGTGAAATAGAGATCAAACATCCTCAATATTGGGTTCATTATATTGCACTGAATTCTAGCTTCCTGCGAATGAAAAATATGGGGTGCCGTTTGTAAAAATATTCAATAATGTGCTTCCATATGCAGAATGTTGATATTTGTGTTCATCCATGGATATATAATATACATCCATGGATATATAATATACATCCGTGGATATATAATATACATCCGTGGATATATAATATACATCCGTGGATATATAATATACATCCGTGGATATATAATATACATCCGTGGATATAATATATAATTTTAGGTTCACTGAATGCTTGTTCAGATTTATGATGCAATGTACAAGCAGCTCAGCTTTAAGCAATAGATTTTGTAAAGCTTATTATATCAGCAGATTCTGAAGCCTTGCATCTTTAATTTCCTCTAGAGACAGTCTCCTGATTCACAGTGCAACAAATGATGTAATGTAATGTGGCGTGAAAGGTTAATTCTGTTGGTATGTATAACATACATGGGGTATAGAAACCACATGCAATTAAGTGAATTCACTTACTACCATAAAATAGTATGTTTTAAAATCCAATTAATGGTTGCAAGAACTTTATACTGCTCAAAACTCCAGGAAGAACCCATCCTTTTCCTGTCTACAAAGACTTCCAAGACTTCGGTCAAACTGTCAAGAGTTCACTCCTGTCTGGAGTGTCTGGTTGGGTACATAATTACTAGAAAGTACATGGACGATTACTTGCAATCCATGTTTAAATCTCTACTTTTGTGCAACAGCTATACGTGCAATATATACAGGTCCCCTTTGTAGTGCCAGATACGGCGATTGTGCTTGATGAGAGGAGGGAGGGGGGGGGGGATACATGAACTTGCTATAATTCATCAGCACATTCATTACTGTAGCATTATGTACTGTGGCTGGTGTGCCAAAATGCAGCCGTACTGCTTAATTACAAAATCTATTGACTCTGCATACCGTTATAGTTTTTGAGTGAAAATGAATTTGTGCTAATATATATGGCGGCCATGTTTTTTCCTGTGTCACTAGACCACTCCATCAATATAACTAGTGCAGTAAACTGTAGAATGTCATGTGTGTACGTATATTATAGAGAGAGTTCTGATTTAAATTATGCAACTTTGTATTAGACCGTGATTATTATGACCAATTTATAGTATAATATGAATTAATTGATCATCTAGCTCTGACTATAATCTGTTATTTTGACCGGTGTCTGCTCAGAATTGGATGTGGTTCAGAAATCATGTAAGTTTTTATATAATATATATATCTGTACATGTGTATGTACATATGTGTGTGTGTGTGTGTGTGTGTGTGTGTGTGTGTGTGTGTGTGTGTGTGTGTGTGTGTGTGTGTGTATGTGTGTGTGTACGTGTATATGTGGGTATGTGTGTTTGTGTGTGTGTGCGTGTGTGTGTATTCCATTACTTGACAGCTGATTTTAGACAGTCTTTTATACAGTATAATTTATTCTAAAAAAATTGCAAATTACATCCTAACTCAATTAATTATTAGTGTTTATTTTCCCCTTATTGTTGTATATTAATTTTGTCTTATAATAGTTTGTCTTGTCCCTGTTTCCTTGTACTGGGTGACTTCGCAGTAGCCCCGAGCTAACAGTAGCCCCCCCCCCCCGGGTATTCATCCTCACACTATAAGTAAGATTTCTGATACCAACACTGACAGGCAAATTTCAAGTTCACTGAATGCTTGTTCAGATTTATGATGCAATGTATGAGCTTTAAGAAATAGATTATTTGCACAGTTTATTACATCAGCAGATTCTGAAGCCTTGCATCTTTAATTTCCTCTAGAGACGGTCTCCTGGTTCATGGTTTACCAGATGTAATTCCGAGTCCTCCTTGCCATTTTCCTAGACCATGGACCGTAGTGAATCAGGAGTACCTTTATCATGTTCTGTTGCAGACAGGAATTGTATGGATTTGGTCAACTGCCATCCACCATTTTCTATATAAGGAGGTAGGCATCTCTCATCCGACATCCGCATCCCAAGCTACGTACAACACTGTGCGTGGAGATGTCTACTACAGGGAGACGTACGCTGTTCCTTGTGGTGCTTGCTCTGTGGGGAACTGCTAGTGCCAATTATGTTCCAAAGGAAAAATGTGAGGTGAGGAAGCCAACTTAGAGGAAAAGCGCACCTTATGCCTGTCGAGCTCACATGAACACTCTGTACATGTGCACACGGACAAGTAATGCCTGATAGAAGCTGTTTGGAAATGAGGATCAATGATGTTTATTCCAATCCTCCCTCCCTTCTATCCACCCCTCCATCCTCCCCTCCATCCATCTTCTATCCTTCCCTCGATCCATCCACCTTTCATCCTCCCCTCAATCCTCCCTTCCATCCTCCCCTGCTTTCTCCCCTCCATCCTCCTCTCCATCCTCCTTCCAACCCTCCTCCTCTCCCTGGCAGGACACTGAGGTGTGTACATACAGGTATGAGACCAAACAGGTCTTGTTTGATGGACCAGAAACTGAAGTGGCAACTTTGTCAACTGATTTGGACGTGACTTGCATTTCCAGTGAGTTTCTTGCACACACACACACACACACACACACACACACACACACACACACACACACACACACACACACACACACACACTCACACACACACACACACACACACACACACACACACACACATACACACACACACACACACATACACACACACCAGTGTTGGGGTCATTACTTTTAAAAGGTAATCTCGTTACATATTACATATTACTATGAAAACTTGTAATGCATTACAGTTACATATTACTCAATAATAAATGTAACTCGTAATAATATTACAGATTACATTTGCTCCCGCAAACTACATCCAAGTTGCATCCCTGTGAGAATTTTAACCGTCTTAAAGGTGAACATCAACATGGTCATGTACATGATTGAATGTTAGAACCAGACTAAGGCATTCCCAAAAACAAATTTAATGAATTTCACAACCAAGACAATATCTGCTGGTATACTGCAGATGTAGTGCAGCCCAGAGCACTAGTAATGTGACATCTAACTAGCAACTCTGTGTTGTCCTTGACGACAGAAGCTCTGCTTTAACTTATAACCTTCATTATAGCTACAAACCTACTTAGGTTTAGCATGAGGTAATATTTTATTTTCACCACAGTGCTATTTGTAATATATTACTAGTTACAAGGTAGGTATTTAGTTATATTACTTAATTCCTGAAAAAGTAATAATATTACGTAATATATTACTTCGGTATTTAGTTACCCCCAACACTGCACACACACACACACACACACACACACACACACACACACACACATACACACACACATGCACACACACACACACACACACACACACACACACACACACACACACACACACACACACACACACACACACACACACACACACACACACACACACACACACACACACACACAGATTATGCATCATAGGCCCTTCCACACACATACAGTATGGGTCGGATGGGTGTGGCTATATACATTCTTTGCAGTATATATAAAATAGAATTTTAGATAGTTATACATTCTAAGCAATCAGTACAAGTATCGAGTAAAAAGAACTGCTTATGCTTGTCTGTCACACTGCATCGCATTTGTGTACTGCTGTGACTGTAAGTGTGTTTGCTCCAATAGCTGGTATGTTCAGTGGCCTCTCAACCACAAAATACTGCGTTGTTCTGAGGAACATGGGAGTCTCCACCAACATACCTACTACTGAAGAGTGAGTGTGCTCACACACACACACACACACACACACACACACACACACACACACACACACTATTTTGCATTTCTCGTATATGTACCATCTTTGCTGCGTGAGTGATTCTGAATGCATAGCCATACTTCCATGTGGTCACATTTGCACCTTGTCAGCTAAAACATTTGGAGGGCATACCCTGCATGGGGCAACTGGCCAAAGGGCCTTAAAGGATATACTGTATATGCGAACTATTGGAGGATGGTCACAGCAGCCTTGGTCCATTAGTGGTACAGTGCGACAGCCACCACCTAAGTCATGTGATCTAAGTCATGTGATCTAAGACGTGTGACCTACGTCATGTGACCTGGACCTCACACCTACTATGGGGCTATAGCTTGGGTGGCGGCTGACCACTGTGTCACCAGAGGACTTTGGTCTCCAGTTATTTGCATTGTGTACTCTTCAGAGCCCTTTGGCTAGCAACTGAAGGGTACTTCCAGCAGGAAGGCCAGCCCTGGCTAAGCTCAACAAGGTCTACCTCTAAACTAACATAATGCACATGTCTGAATTGTGTTTTACTCTTCAGTTGATCTTGTAAAATCACTTTAAATTCCATTCTTGTGCTCAATATTCAGGGAAGAAGCTGAGGAGAAAGCCTCCAATGACACAGTGCACCCCATGCACTCGGTCAACGGTACTACAAAGCTGTCCCTGAATCGTCTCTGCTTCTTGCAAGCTGAAGACGGTAGAGTGGTGAAGGTCAGCTACCCCAAGTCTGAGGGGATGGAGGTAGCCAATGTTAAGAAAGGTATTGTGAGTGCTTTTCAGGCAAATTTGAGAAAAAAGAGACGAGAATGGAAGGAGATGCCGCAGGTCGTTATCTGGCGAGATACAAGTGAGGGAGACTGAGTGTGTGTGCTGCTGGTCTGTGTTCCTGCATCCTCCAAAATGCAGTGCACACATGTACAGTGTGAGGGCCGAATGAGTGGCAGAAGCTCACGGGGGATCTCAAGAACTGAAGCCCCATACTATCCACAGTGACCCCTCTCTAATCCAACAGTCAATGGAGTTTGAAGAAAGTGTTGGATTATAGGAGGTTGTCAGAATACAAAGTGACCATTAGCATACCAGTGTATGACCATTACGTGAATATGGTGACTGTACCTCATGAGATGGTCGGATTAGAGAACATGTCAGACTCTAGAGGTGTCGGGTTATAGTGGTTCACTGCATGTACTCAAACACTCCGGCCTCTGTACCCAGGACGTCAGTATTTCCTAAAAGAGTATGATTGGGGACATGACCTTTCCTGCTACAGCATTTGAAGCACTCACTACTACAGCAGCTCCTACACTGTGTGTTTGAAGCACTCACTACTACAGCAGCTCCTACACTGTGTGTTTTAAGCACTCACTACTACAGCAGCTCCTACACTGTGTGTTTGAAGCACTCACTACTACAGCATCTCCTACACTATGTATTTGAAGCACTCACTACTACAGCTGCTCCTACACTGTGTGTTTGAAGCACTCACTACTACAGCAGCTCCTACACTGTGTGTTTGAAGCACTCACTACTACAGCAGCTCCTACACTGTGTGTTTGAAGCACTCACTACTACAGCAGCTCCTACACTGTGTGTTTGAAGCACTCACTACTACAGCAGCTCCTACACTGTGTGTTTGAAGGACTCACTAGTAGCGGCTACACTGTGTGTTTGATATAATACCTAGTGTTGTTCATTATGGGATACCACTGTACTCGCATACTGCATGACCTTCAGTGCATATTTCTCATTGATGATGCGCATACTGTAGATTCAGCCCAACCTCCCCTGATGGCCTGACATGCTACACAAGAGTGATCTCCACTAGTGATGTCCAGCTCCTCCCCACTGTTCCCAAGGATATCAAGATCAGCTACAGGAAGGAAGATGAGTACGTTTACAGAGGAAGGAAGCTGGTTAGAGTGACTGGAGAAATGATGTTCTCAATGGGTGACAACGAAACTGAGTGAGTGTGTGTTGTGTACATGCAATTGTGTGTGTGTGTGTGTGTGTGTGTGTGTGTGTGTGTGTGTTGTATGTGTGTGTGTACAATTGTATGTGTGTGCACAATTGTGTGTGTGTGTGTGTGTGTGTGTGTGTATGTTGGCAGTGTAAGGTGTCTGAAATATAGATACATGTTATGTATGTGTAATGTTTGTCTACTGCATTCAATTAACACTTGTAGGGGCGAGGAACCCTCGTCTGGTGAAACAACTGGAGACTTTGACAAGGAGTTCTCCGGCCATGGCTCTTACAACTTGACAAGACTTTACTGTTCACCCGCGTCCAGTCGTAAGGGACGATCTGTGGACATAGATGAAGAAGATATTCTCGAAGACCTGCTATACGGGATCGATGAGGGTTAGTTATCATGTTGTGTTTGTTTCTGCTTCACACAGCTAGAGGTGGGCAATGCAAGGATTGGCACTGTTTAATTAGTAGCCTTACCACATCTACCACTTCCTGTCATGATAATATATGATCAATATTCCGTGGACCCTGGTTCAATGAAACCTCTCTAATCCGACACTCAATGGGACTTGAGAAAGTGTGTTGGGGTAGAAATAACAGTTTCCTTTTGCTAGGACATATGGCTGACCCAGTAGTATCTTGGTAGGACATTTTGAAGATCCGCCAGTCATTTCTAACCATCATAGATTATGTACGTATGCACATGTGTACATACATAATACAAAGGAATCTTTAGCACTGAACCTTGAGATTGGCAAAACAAATTGGCGTTCAACAATATAGCTAATATCAGAGACTCAGCTCTCAGTTTAGTAGTCAGCCACTAGGCTGACCCAACTCAATTTTGGTCAGCCATATTCATGTTTTGTTCAGAAAATGGCAGATGGCAGGCAGCTATTTCCAGCCCAGGTGTTGGAGTAGGAGGTTGTCGGATTATGGCGTGTTATTGTGATACTCTAATATGGTGACTGTACCTCATAAGAAGGTCAGATTAGAGAGTGTCAGATTAAAGATGTGTAGGATTAAAGATGTGTCGGATTAAAGATGTGTCGGATTAAAGATGTGTCGGATTAAAGATGTGTCGGATTAAAGAGGTGTGGGATTAAAGATGTGTCAGATTAGAGAGTGTCGGATTAAAGAGGTGTTGGATGACAGGTTTACTGTACACACATGCACATGCACAGTACATGTTTGCACCAGAATCAGTGAGCACCCTGTGCAGGTTAGTGTCCTATGCTTCTATCTTTAAAACTGCCTGGAACACTCAGTTTCCTTATCCTTTGCTGTTCACTCTATTCTCTCCTCCCTTCTCCACCAGCTAATGAAGATCAAAAGAGAATGAATCGGTTGAGACGTTCTGTTCCAAACATACGCGATGCTCTGGGTCAACTGCATAAGGACCCAAATAGACACGAACTAGGTGAGGCTATGAGTAGTGTTGTATACGATTCTAAAACCCGCAATATGTCAACATTTCCACTAGATAAAGATCTACCCATTTCTCATCTACTCATGCAGCAAATAATCTTGAACAGCTGATGAGCTTGGAGACCAAGTACGGACCACTAGGTGGAGGTGCTCCTGTCTCTGCTCAAGTGATTACCTATTTAAGAGGGGTAAGTCCCTTACAGGGGTCGCCATTAGCAACCATAATAGTCTCATGCCCCTACTTAATGCCTTAGTCCTGCATTCCCGCTCTCAGATCTTCCACAGCAAGGAAGAGAATGATGTGGAGATGAGAAAGCTCCTCTATTCCCTTCTAGCTCCTTCTGGAGATGTTAACTCACAAAAGGTACAACTCTCTCTGAATTGCCTGTGTCACCTGTGTGCACCTTCATGATGAGGTGTTCTTTCTCCAAAGGTCCTTCTTGAGGCTTTTGAGAGACTGCACAGAGAAGGAGAAGGAGATGAGAAGGAATCTCTTTTGACTTACTTGGCATTCTTGAAGGATGCCACTGTGGAGACTGTGGACAAGCTGTTCTCCATGGTAACAGACGATAGAGATCCTCTGCTGCTTGTGTTGGGGTCTCTAGCAGAGTTCACCAGTGAACCGGTGAGTGTTCTTGTTGTTTGTTTTTGTTTGTGTTGTTTGTTGTTTTATTTATTTTCATTAGTTTACTCCTCTACTGATGTAGGTTTTCTAATTTGGTCTGAAGTGTTGTTTGATTTAAATTTGTTCTTCTGTCAACAGTCTTTTTACTGCAATATTTAAAAATCTTCTTTGCTCAAGGTTCAAGAAGAAATAGTGACTGAACTAGCATCTAGACTGTCCTCAACTGACACTGAAGGGCAAGTTGTCCTTCTTCACAGTCTGGGAAACACTGAATCTCCTCAAGCTATGAAGGTCCTGTTGGAGTATGTTGATGACAGTGACCTTGATGTACAGAAGGTAGCCATCTCGGGTCTTCGCATGTTCACAACTCTCCAAGTTGTACAAGATGCGCTGACAGACCTACTGAAAGAGGACGTTTCTGAAGAGGTGGGTCAGTAGTGGTTGGAGCCAATGCTGTGCAATGATAGCTGTGGTCTGTGGCATTGATTTTTGTTATCAATGTCACCATTCATAGCACCCACCATTTTACATGTTCCCACTTCATCCTACTCCTACAAGTGCCCCCCTCTCCCCCACACACACATACACACACCCTCACTCATAACTCTCCATTCCTTCACAGGTTGTGGAAACTATCGCTCAAACTCTCATCTCCGGTCTACGTGACCACGCCCAACATGCCAATGCTGAAGGTGACCCCACCCACCTCAACCTGGCTCTTGTCAGAGCAGCTCTGAAGTCAGAGAATGCCAACCTCCACAACCTTGTCTTCCAGTACCTGAAGGAGGTTGGGACAGAGGATGCAGACAAGCTGATGAGTGTTCTGATGGAGGAGGCAGTGAGCGACCCCATCTACGACTATGACAACTACGACTCATCAGAGGTAGCCATCTTGTCTTCACCGTACATACATGTTGTGGCTGCATTGGGTCTTTGCGCCAGCTGGTATTTGGTCTACTGTTGTCAGCACACACTTGGATGTGTGCTCTACTTTGCAATGGTTTCATTGAATAATATGAATTGCCATTAATCCATCATCATAATTTGTAGGAGAAATATAGTTATAATTATTAATCATCATTAATCACTAATTTTCTG
>CAUJGJ010000185.1:721774-739274 GCA_963170055.1 Halisarca cf. caerulea | reverse complement strand
ACACACACACACACAATATCACCTCATCGGAGACATATGTAGCGCTGCATGTACAGATCACATGAGGTGAACTTCAATGGTAAAGTTCACTGTAAACCACAACCTATGGTTGTTTTAAAATTTGACTCTTTGTGAATGACAGGATTTGGAATTTGCCATTACCTGATAACCCCCTGTAGTCCGTCGCCGCTTGGCCGTTAAAAACAAAGAAACTAAGAACACTTCAGTCGCTGTAGCTAATAGCAATTTTCAGCAGATCAAATAAGGGATTTTCATTGGTCCTCAGTACAGCCTACCCTCAGCTTTTCACTTGGGTCCTGGCTGTCAGAGGATGTCACCCAGTGTTACTGATGAGGGGCGGTATTCCCCGAAAAGGCCTTATAGCACACTGGTGAAAGATCACGTGAGGATTTGATCTGCTATTAGCAACCTTTTTCTGTTGACTCTTTGTGAAGGTGAAGAGTAAAGTACTGACAGAAGGACTACATGGTTGCTACAGACAGGTGGCTGCTGTAGACAGGTGGCTGCTGTAGACAGGTGGCTGCTGTAGACTGCTGGTGCAACAGTCAACACTAGTCTGGCTACACCACACCTCCATACTGATTCCTCCCACCTACCAACCACTCCTACCAACCACACCTACCAACCACACCTACCAACCACACCTACCAACCACTCCTACCAACCACTCCACCTACTTACTGTACCCAACCACACAGAGAGGCTGTGGTAGACAGTCTAAACAACAAGTACACACACAACCTCACCTTGTAGTGGCTGGGAAGTGGGATCTCTTCCAGTTGACAGTGAAGATGATGAAATGGACTCAGTGTGCTCTGGAGACTTGGGTGCCGAGGTCAGCACTGGAGAGGAGGGTTGTGAGATGGGATGAGGTTGGTCCTCTCTGGAAGGAGACAGTGGAGGAGACATCTTCTTGGATGCTGAAGAGAGAGGGACAACACACAACTCATCTTACAAGGTTTCCTTCACATGACACATGACATGAGTACTGCATGCACACATGTACATGAGTACTGCATGCACACATGACATGAGTACTGCATGCACACATGTACATGAGTACTGCATGCACACATGTACATGAGTACTGCATGCACACATGACATGAGTACTGCATGCACACATGACATGAGTACTGCATGCACACATGACATGAGTACTGCATGCACACATGACATGAGTACTGCATGCACACATGTACATGAGTACTGCATGCACACATGTACATGAGTACTGCATGCACACATGTACATGAGTACTGCATGCACACATGCACACCCCTAAGTGGATGTGTACATGCAAGTACATTTAACCCCTCACACGTATTCCTGTGAACAAATATGATTGTCACTTGAACAGTACACAATGATTGACACACTACACACACAACCTCACCAGTTGGAGTGGGAGGTTTTGATATGAAGTAAGACTCCTTCCTTCTCTGGACAACCTCAAAATTCTTCAACCATTTATGAAGCAGTTGTGACATGAGACCTTGATTAGCATGCTGGTATTTGTAATGCAGCACAAAGTCCACGTTGTTGTGGTTGGCAGCTATTCCCCTTAGAACAGCACCACAGAGGTTGACCCATTGACGGGAATCTTGTCTGCCCACATCCTAATTGTGAGAAGTAGAATCCACTGAACAAGTACATGTATACACTGCCACAGATCAGACTTACAGAAACAAACTCACAAAACAACTTACAATTCTCAGTTTCCTCAATCTACAATTGGACAATGCACCTTCCACTGCCTGTACATCCACAGGAGTTTCTTCTCCACTCCACATATGAATCTAATATGTAGCAAGTACACACAACATGAAATGGTAATAGACCTATAGCCTAAGGAGTGTACCATACACTGCCTGGACAGACCAGACTGTCTCCTACATCCATGCATCACAGACAGAAGCTAACAGTGTCATGGACACTCCACCAGGTATTGTGATAGTACGACAAGTGGACAGGATATTGGAAGGAACTCACTATTGCTAAACTAAGCTCTTCAAGTTGCTCAGCATTGTGTACTCTGCTGAGCAATAGTCCACATTCAACAGGAGTAAGATCTAGTCTAAGGTGGCATACTGGTCTTGACATTGGACCCGTTACCAGTAGGTCACACCAGTCATCACCTTTCATGGAGTGAAAAGAGAAACATCTCACATGCTTTGTTGTTGACAATGTTGAGTACAGTCAACATTGACCTGCTTCCAACTCACCTAGTACTATTTCTAGAAGTGTAAATGAGCACTCAAACCTCATACAAGTGATGTGGTCAGTGTGTGCTGAATCCTCCAGAATTTGAACCAAAACTGGAACCCAAACTGACCTTACTGAGGGTACCGTATACAAAATCTATGGGAAATAGTCAACATCTGATGTAGAGCACTTGGAACACTATGTCCTGTACTCTAAGAATTTAACACAAATGAACTTGAGAGGGTCAAATATTATGTAATTAAATGATTGAATTTCTGGACAGACAAGAGTCCACAATGAAAACACATCAAATAAGCTTTGCCTGAAACTACAGTCTCTGTAAAGCCCACACCACCTACCAGAGTTGACGCACACACAGACACACACACACACACACACAGGGCACACACACACACACAGGGCACACACACACATGCACGTACACACACACACACACATACACACACACACACATGCACATACACTCACACACACACACACACATACACACACACACACACACACACACAAACACACACACACACACACAAACACACACACACACATACATGCACATGCACATACACACACACACACACACACACACACACACACACACACACACACACACACACACACACACACACACACAAACACACACACACACACAAATACACACACACACACACACAAATACACACACACACACACACAAACACACACACACAGAGAGAGAGATCTAGAATGAGATGCACAATAGTACATTTCCACAGAAAGCAATCCCAAGTTCTGATATGTTCCTGTTCCGGAAAGTCCCTTTCACCACTGACAACACAAGGTCTAAGAAGATCTACAACAATACATCAGAGATGGGATCATAATATTATGGATAGCCACAGACACACTAGTGGCTACCTCTCACCTCGTCATCACAACCAACATCAACCTTCACCAGTTGATCGCTAGTAGCTACCAATTCTTCTATGGCATCAAATGAATCACGCTCAGTACCACTGATGTGCCAGTCCTAATATGGAAACACATCACTGTCGTTTGTCACTTCAGAGTTCATGTCTGTAGTTCTTACCCTAGCATATCTCATGTGAACACAAAGTTCCTTCAACCTCTTTGCATCCTTCAAACCTGACAGCACAGTACACCACTGTTGACAGGTCAATGGAGCATGTATTGTGCACTTCTCCAGGTGAACAAATACATTCTTCAGAGATTCAAGAGGAAACTCTGCTCCTGGAATAGAGGACACAGGGAACAGCTAGTGCATTCGCAACACTGCATGTACAGTACATGGATGTGTGTGAGCATGTACAGTACATGGATGTGTGTGAGCATGTACAGTACATGGATGTGTGTGAACATGTACAGTACATGGATGTGTGTGAACATGTGCAGTACATGTATGTGTGTGAGCATGTACAGTACATGGATGTGTGTGAGCATGTACAGTACATGGATGTGTGTGAGCATGTGCAGTACATGGATGTGTGTGAGCATGTGTAATACTTTGCTTACTGTACCGTTTGAAATCTTAGCAGAAATTCACTTCGGCAAACTTAGCCAATAGATTAAGATTTGCAACAATTTACTCACAAAAACATGATGAACGATGTGTACAGTTTTATCGCTGGTAGCAATGGCCACATGGTGCAACCTGAGACCCACTAACAGTACTAGTCTGTAGTTGTTTACCCTCAAAATATCACATCACTGAACACGTTTAGGTCTTTATCGACTCACAGACCTGATCACTAAAGTCTGTCAGATGTCCAACAATGTGCTGGATCAGGTGTCCCTGTGTGTACATTCAGTTCATGTGTACACGTATACTGTACCTGTGGTTATGTGTGTGTACACGTATACTGTACCTGTGTTTGTGTGTGTACACGTATACTGTACCTGTGTTTGTGTGTGTGTGTACTGTACCTGTGGTAATGTGTGTGGTGTGCATCACCTTGTACTGTAGGGTCAACACAAATAACCATCAGAGACTCAGTACATATACCTACCTTCCACACATTCCCCTGTATATATTATAGTGAGCTCAGTGAGTCTTTCCTTCCTACAAAGACCAGTTAGCACTGCAGACAACTCATGTGGCCATGATACTTCATCCAAATGAATATGTAGTGAACTGAGACAATGGCTGGCTTCCATAGCATCACCTATTCTCTTCCAAGACACTTCATCTCCACCAAGCATCCTCAGTAATTGGTGCTAGAAATAGGTCCATGGACATCACACACAACACCAACCAGTGCACAGTACACAGTGCACACCATATCATGTATACACGTACACACACTGTAGGTTTACACGTCCGTGTACATGCACTTCAGAGGACAATGACCACATGCAATGCACTGGATCTCCACATCCTGCATGTACCGTACGCACTCAAATCCTCACAGAATGAAACGTTCGTGGATCACAGATTTCACAATTTTTCCAGGATTCCCAGATTCCCTTTTAATCCCGCATTCTTTAATTCAGTCTTTATTGATATAAACTTCCTCTGTTTGTGGATGATAACCATTAGAGAGAGAACAAAGGGACTGCGGTAGTACTTCTTGACAGCCCCTGTTCTTATGATGACCATTCTGGTCATTGTACAATAAGAGCTTGACCAAAATTTTCATGGGCTAAATTTTCACAAATGACTGCCAATCTTAGAAAACCATGAAAGTTTCATCCCACAAACATTTGAGTGCATACAGTAGGCAGACTGTCCAACCATCCTGATTTACTAGGCAAGATTGTCCAATGTTCAAGCTTCTGTCCCATGGCAAGTCCTGACTGGGAAAGTGTTTTTCCCAATAAGTGAGCACTGATTCAGACATAATCACCATTAGAGATCTAAATGCCAGCTCTATTTCAGATTAAATTACTGAGCATTAGATCAAAATGTCCAGGATATATTTTCAAAACCTGAAGCTAACTGCACTTATAAAGGTGGTCATATATATATATACTGTATATGACATCATATCAACTGAGGCACATGCAGTAACAGGAAGGAAGTGAGAGCCT
This sequence comes from Halisarca cf. caerulea, assembly GCA_963170055.1. Taxonomy (NCBI): domain Eukaryota; kingdom Metazoa; phylum Porifera; class Demospongiae; order Chondrillida; family Halisarcidae; genus Halisarca; species Halisarca cf. caerulea. Next base: position 734,004 of record CAUJGJ010000185.1, on the reverse strand, counting down.
GTTATAGCATGGTAGCTATGGTTGTAGCCCATACAGCACATATGTGATGTTGACAGCAGGTATGTATACACTGACATGCCACAACCTGCATGTATAGATTAGTATGCATGTGTCTCTGTTTTGGGTGGTGTCTAGGTTGGACAGTCTACAGAAGGACACGTGTACACAATGAATGCGTGTACAGTTCACAGTGTGTGCACAAACACTGGACAGGATAGCATACCTTATCCACAGCCAGTCTGAGCTCCTCAACTTGTCCTGACAATGCAGACAACACTGTTTCCACAGGTGCATATTTCAACTCAACAGCTTTCATTTTCCTAATGCTCTCATTCAGTAGTTTCAGATCTGTAAACAGTGAACAAATCACACAATCACAAACACATCTGCAGGAGTCATCATCAACTGAGTGACTGGAAAGAAAATAAACATTGTAAATGAGGGCAGCAATTAGTACTCAACCAATGCTGAACTACATCTAACCCCCTTCTCACAACAAGTGGTATGGGGGAGGGATAACCAACCTGAATCACACAAGAACTGAACACTACAAAACCTCTGCACCCTACACAGCACACTACACACAGGTACACACACTGTGCACATACACATTGGATATATGGGGAGCTAGTCGTTATCCCTTGGCTACTAATATGGCATCCACAAAGAAAATTTAAATTTAAAAAATGTAACAAAAGTGGGTTCACGCTAGAATAAAAATCAAGTGATCAAATGTTTACTCAACTGAACTGCACGTTACATGCACAATAAATAAATAAATACATAAATAATGTAAGAATAATCTTATTATTCAAGAATTGTCATGCACTTGATAATGAAGTCATTCGAGTTCTTGCATGCTAGGGCTCAGGCTAACAGGATATAGGATGAAGTGAGGTAGGTTGGAACACAGTCTGGGGTAGCATGGACTGTACACAGTTCCTCTAATTTGTGTCATGCATGACTGTCTATAGCCATGGATACTTGTCACTGCTGAACTCCCAATTCATGGAGACAACAATGATGAGAAATAATAAGTGTGTAGCTTGCTGATGCCACTGCTTCCAATAGACCATTCCAAACTACTCCACCATTCCCCACTCCACCATTCCACACTCCACCATTCCCCACTCCACCATTCCCCACTCCACCATTCCCCACTCCACCATTCCCCACTCCACCATTCCACACTCCACCATTCCCCACTCCACCATTCCACACTCCACCATGCACTCCACCATTCCCCACTCCACCATTCCCCACTCTACCCTAGCTAAGGAGGAATCCCAGGTATGGGCAATTATAGAGAGATAACAACCCTCCTCTTTTCACACCAGTTCACCCTCAGACCATGCACCTTGTCCCTATATTGCTTCTGTAGAATACACTTACAGAAACTAACGCTCCAACCAGTCAACCATCAATTTACCTATAGTAGCCTCTGGCTAAAAGTTCCCCAGATTAAATAAGAATACACTGATACCCCTGATCAAAGGCCCTACACCAAAGACCCCACCCCCACCATATGCAGGAATGCACAGAGCACAGCAATTGTGTACTCACATGCAGCATGATCACATCACTCACCACTTTCTGGGAGAGCATGTAAATAAACAAAATCCAGCCAGGCTCTCTCTATGGTAGGGTGGTGTTCAATGGCATATGCCACCACTTGTGATTCATAAGGAAACTGAATGGATGCATGAATAGTGTTCTTGAACACTGCTTGGAGAACTTGGTTCGATACAGAACTTTTGTTGGCTTCGTACAGGGACATTATCACAAGCATGTTGTCATCCCGGAGGAGAGCCTGGTCCATCACTTCTCTGGCTCGCTCTGATAAGGAGGAGAAGCTGAGAGATGCCAAATCAACATGTTCAAGTCCAGTCAGTCCGCAGTACATCTTCCACACCTCAGCCATGTGTGGAGTGTTGAACCATTCACTCCAGATCTTCTCTTGCTCTGCTTTGCTCTGACGTCCGATGTGAACTGCACCCAAAGCTTCCTGTACTGTCTTGTGATCAAACTGGTAGAGGACACCCGCAATTGGAGAGTAATCATCAACGTCCTCAGAAAACAGAAGGTTGTAGATGCTGCCGCGGGTGTCTATGTAGTTCTTTAAGTCACCCAAATCTTCATCTGTCAGAATCAGACGCTGATTGAGACAGCACTTGTATGCCACCTCACACAACTGGTAAAATCCTGGAAACAGGTCTTCTGGGACTTCAAGGAGGTTTTCAATCCTCTTCTTGACAGATGTGTGCATCTGACTGAGGTGCTCCTCCAACTGGTGGCAGATGTACTTCAGGAATATACCACTTAGATTCTCTGGAAGGGGATCGTCATTGAGGTATTTCTGCACCATGCACACTATTTCCAGGACCCTAGGGATGCGGCATATGCCTCTCACTAAAGGGAAGGTGTTCAGACGCTGGATTACCTTCTGTGATTTGTCTGCATCACTTCTGAAGTAGCTCCGTATGTAGCTGTCAATGTTGGAGCGTGTGAAACCGAGAATTTCAATGTGAAATGGAGATGTTTCTATCATAGACGTCAGATCAATATATCGTGAAGGTCGAGTGGTCACAAACACGTCACATTGGCTGAGATAACGATCTTTACATGATAAGAGCTGGGATAGGAATGGGGACTTTCCCAGACAGTCTGCAACCTCATCGAATCCATCCAGAATTAGAATCACTCCAGTTCCAGCTTGCTCCTCTATCACTGGACACAGTTCAGGAAGATCCAAGTGGTGGAGTAAGAAAGGAAGGTCAATGTCGTCTCTTCTTTTGTCCATGTGCAGTCTCAATCGTCTCAGCTCAGCGAAAACCACAAGTTGGTACTTGTGGGGGAGTCGTCCTGAATAGAGATCCTTGCACAGTTTGCGGGCAAGAGTAGTTTTCCCACATCCAGGAGGTCCACTAATAACCACTCTTTTTCCTGAATCTTTGCCAAAACAAGTTAAAATGTTCTCATATTCAATGGACATTGAATTCTGATAATAGCCATCAACACCATGGATGACTGCCTGGAGAAATTCTGTGACATCTTTTTTAGGCTTGGCTCGACAATAACTACGTCCAACAGTTGCTAAATTAATGAACTCAATGTTCAGAGAATATCTACACTTCACACCAGTCACGTCATCTCTAGTGTAGAACTGTCCCAATCTTTCATAAGCCTGCAGTCAATGAACGGGTACATGCATGATTTGTAAACTACTGAGCAGTGGGGATATTTGTGAGGATGTACAGTATACATATATGCACTACAACTAACAAATTTAAAATTAATTCCTGAAGAGATGGAGCAATTAAGATCTGATTTAGAGGATGAAGGTGCTAAATTTACAAAAGCCACCAGAGGATAAGCATCAGAATTAGTGAACTACTGAATACTAGGGCAAAATGCTGCCCTATATCCCTATAATACGTATATAGCGATCAGCGCACTACGTATTACACACAAATTATTAGTCATCATGCAATTAACCAAAACCGCAGTGCCAGTCACTGCTGTGTAGTGTTGCGTTAATATGTATACTGTATTGAGTTGCCTGCTATTTGTGCATTATTATGCTTACGTAATAAGAAGCCACGTGGAGTGCCACATGTAGTAGCAGTTAGAGTGAATCAGTGTTAGATAGTGTTTCTAGGCGTAAGGATACTTGATAGTCATTACATTGGCAACGAGGATAACTACCGTATTGACCGAAATGTTTGCAGGACTATACAGTTGAACCCACTTAACACGAAACTTAAGGGACTAATGAAAAGTGTTTGTGTTATCAGAATTTAATGTTATCAGAACAATTAAGAATACTAAACGCATTGCAGGGGGGCATTTTCTGCTTTCATGTGAACCAAAATTTTGTGTTAAGCGAGTTTGTGTTAAGTGGGTTCCACTGTATTTTCACAACTTTCGCAAATGGCTTCGGATTCACAAAATTTTATCCGCAAATTTTCCTGAAGAGCTGGAAAATGGCAGTCATAACTGTTTATGTATCGGACGTTTTACAAATAATAGGGCTTGTTAACAGGCCTGTGTTTTGTTGTATAAATTTGGAGACCCAATCGTCCTCAGTGAAGATGTCTACGTTCCTTCGTGTCAGCTTACACGGAAGCCAGGGCGTGCTGTCCAACCATCTAGCTCAGAAACATATTTTTGAGCTGCTCAGGAGTGGATCAACGAGCTGATGGACACATGATTCAAGCCTATAGACCTCAGAATCAACCTTCCAAATAGCACCAAGCCTCATCGATTGTATGCTGCACGTGGTATTCAAGATCTTCACCTAAACGCTTAAACAGGACGACACCATATTTTTCAGTCTGGCTTCCTAGACTAATAACCTGCATGCATTCGCAAAAATAAAACATGAACAGTCAACTTTCATGCGATTCGTAAAATTTATATCCCACAAAAATTTCATACAGTGGGTATGCTTTGCTCTAGACCCTTTCCACATGTATAAAAATGGCCGATGAAGAAGAGGATTGTACCAGAGTAGTACTGGTACATTGCCATCCTTCCGTGCTATCATTTATGTGGAAATTACATGGTACACTCACCCCCACATGGTACACTCACCCCCACATGGTACACTCACCCCCACATGGTACACTCACCCCCACATGGTACACTCACCCCACATGTTACACTCACCCCCACATGGTACACTCACCCCCACATGGTACACTCACCCCCACATGGTACACTCACCCCACATGGTACACTCACCCCCACATGGTACACTCACCCCACATGGTACACTCACCCCACATGGTACACTCACCCCCACATGGTACACTCACCCCACATGGTACACTCATCCCCACATAGTACACTCACCTCCACATGGTACACTCACCCCCACATGGTACACTCATCCCCACATTCTTTTCTATAAACATGCAGTTTACATATTAGTTCTATGGAAGAACCCCCCCCCACCTGCCATTTACACAGGTGAAATATGGGTCATTGAAGAAGTACAGGTCAGCACCAGACACAGGTACAACCACAGCCACTGGAGGGACAAGTCAACGTCTTAGGACGTGTTACGTACCTGTTTCAACTTCCTCGTCCTCTCATCATCTGATGTGGACAATGATGGTGTTGGTTCAGCAGTTGTAGATGTCACTACAGTCCGGGATTGAGGGGGACAACCTGCAGTAGGTACAAATGAGACTGCATAATAATGATAATGATAATTTCTTTCTTAAACTGAGTCATCCATTAGCCCTTGGCTACCATTAAGGCCCCCGTATCACAAACACTAGAATACCCCCCCCCCCCCCGTGTGCACACACACAAACACACATGCACATACACGCATGCACACACGCACACGCACACACACACACACACACACACACACACACACACACACACACACAAAATCAAAACAAGTCAAATTAAGTTAGCTTGGTGGCTGCAGTAGGTTATCTTTTCATCAATTCCCCAGCTGGTGGTAGAGGATGTGGGGAAAACACCAAAGGGCTCACATTTGGGATGGCATCATGCACCCTTGCTTCACATCTTTGATGACTTACTGAGCCACCATGCAACACCCCACCCCCTACTGAGCCACCATGCAGCACCCCACCCCCTACTGAGCCACCATGCAGCACCCCCACCCCCTACTGAGCATCAGTACCCCCACCCCCTACTGAGCCACCATGCAGCACCCCACCCCCTACTGAGCCACCATGCAGCACCCCACCCTCTACTGAGCCACCATGAAGCACCCCACCCCCTACTGAGCATCATGCAGCACCCCACCCCCTACTGAGCCACCATGCAGCACCCCACCCCCTACTGAGCCACCATGCAGCACCCCACCCCCTACTGAGCCACCATGCAGCACCCCCACCCCCTACTGAGCCACCATGTAGCACTCCACCCCCTACTGAGCCACCATGCAGCACTCCACCCCCTACTGAGCCACCATGCAGCACCCCCACTATCATATCATAGGTGGAGGAAGGTTAGTCTCACATAGCCAGTCCCTACTTGTCATTACACAGGCAGTGGGGTTGGGCTACACGAGACTAGAGAAAGGTACCTTGAGAGTGGGACATGACTAGTCCACCTGCTAGCCCCATACCCAAAGGGAATGCAGATACCGACTCAATAACAAGAATAATAAGAATACGACTGCACATATGCATGTATGAGAAAGGAAGTTCACTGTTGTGAGAAGTGAAGACGTGAGACATGGTTAGAAAATGTACAAAACTTGGTAAACTGGTGCTTTGGCGATCAGTGAACAACTGAAACGCTATTAAACCTAAGAATAAGTCGGATGGATACCTGGAAGAGACGAAACATTCGAACTACGAGTGGTGTTCAATGATTGTCCCATTTGCCCCAATCTGCCGTGATCAATATCTCCTCTACCTAGCTCGCGGTACCTCGAACCCTAATGAAAGCACGGACGAAGGGCCGACCGTCCAACCATAGATACTTCAAATCAAACAAACGTCCCAAGCCGAGGAGACAAGCTTCTATGAAAACTTCCACTCACGTGACGCGTTGCGCAAGTTAACGTTATAGATGCAAATGTACTTTAGCTGTTTGGCTCTGTGCATCTGTACCAACTACCCTGCCAGTCTACCCGGGCCTGTGGCCGTGGGCCACTGTGACCCTGTGCCAGGTTGCCTGTGGTTGTAGCCGGGCCACCCTGTGGCTATAGCGGGCTACCGTGGTTGTAGGCTATCCTATGCTGGGTTGTAGGCTATCCCGGCGGTGGGCCACCTGGGCCTGTCGCTGTAGGATACCAACATTACTACTGAGAGTGCTCAGCTACACTCGAGCATGAGTAGAAGTAGCTGGTCCACTGAATGTCATGAGACTGATCATGATCATGCAGCAGAAAGTACAACTCCTCTGCAGGTTGGATCGAGTGACTGCATCCCAAATCGTGTAGCGATGGTGATTCAAGTTAAACCATAGACACTCCAACAACTCCACCACACATAAACAGTGGACACACATGAGGTTCTGAAGAGCTGTGTGTGTGTGTGTGTGTGTGTGTGTGTGTGTGTGTGTATGTGTGTGTGTGTGTGTGTGTTAAACTGTGTAGTACTGTACTGTACTGTTAATCTGTATACTTGCTGTTACTCCCTACATGACCTATCACATGATCTGTTGTCATGTGACCCTTATGTAAGCCCCACCCCCACCCACAGGTCAATATTGAGGGCAAGTGCTGACGAGCAAAACTGACTAAAAATGAAGTTCTATTTGACATGAAGAGCAATTCGTCCAAGACTCCTCCCCCTGGTTACAATAACCTTGGCGACGGCAAGATCAGCAGTAAGGCCAGCAGTCACGTCCGAGGACTGATTCCACATTGAAAATTTGGAATGAGGATGCAATCATTGCTCCTCATGTGTTTATTTTATTGTGCATATGTGACTCACTCACAATCCGCCCTCATGTTTTGACATCATCTGTAAGTAGACCTTCTCTGTACACACCACCACCACGACTTCAGTCACCAGTTGGTTGCTTTGGTGGTTGTAGGATTTGTCTAGGAGTGACTATACTGTCAAGACTCTCTCACAACAAGAAACTGTGGATGTAACCGCTAGTGCATGCCCCATATACTGTGGTCTGTGTGTGGCCATGTTATATAATAATAATTAGTATGAGTTTACAGCATGCGTGTAAGTATTACTCAATATGGTAACCATGCTAGTGCGTATGTGTGTGATGTGTGTACATGTATGTGTACATGTGTGTGTGCATGTGCGTGTGTGTACATGTGTGTGTGTGTGTGTGCGTGTGTGTGTGTGTATGTGTACGTGCGTGTGTGTGTATGCGTGTGTGTACATGTGTTTGTATGCATGCGTGTGCATGCATGTGTTTGTGTGTGTATTTGTGTGTGTGTGTGTGTGTGTACATGTGTGTGCATACACATACACACTAGTCCAGCATAGCAGTTCTCACTTGATCAGTCATTTTCAGGGACTGACGTCACTGGGCGAGCAAGAATTCTTGCTCACCCAGTGGGTTGGCTCAGCCAGACTACATACACACATGAATGGTTTTCACGTCACATAAAATAGAATGTTTTACGAGGTACAAATAGTGTGAAGTATAGTGTGAATCGAACACAAGAACATGAATACCCATTGATAATATCATATTAATTCATACATTTGCATGTCATGGATAAAATCACAAATTCATACACCTACCTAAGCTCTCTAGCTATATACAAGCACATGGATGATCGTATGTATATACGATCATCCATTGACTCATGGATGGATGGATGATCGTATGTATATACGATCATCCATTTATTGACATAGTCAATAAAAAAGTATACTACAATTATAGCTGGAAAAAAAAAACAAAAAAAAACGAGGACCCTAGGTCATTAGGGCTGGTCAGGGAGTTAACACTCACTCTCAGGATACTGAGAAGACTAGTAGTGTGGGAGACCAGCTGCGAGACCCAAAGCTCCCCCCATACGGTTCTTTGTACAGGAGTATTGCAACTGACCACTGAGGGACAGGAAATTTTTTTTCAGATAAAACTCCGAAAAACCCGTCTGACGAGGGAATCGAACCCATAACCTCAGCACTACATGTCACCATCGCTAGCCGCTAAGCCATCAGGGACCTGCTGAATATTTACTATTAAAAGCGCTACTTATAGTTGAGCTAGTTAGGTAATAGGAAAAAAAAAAAAAAAAAGATAAAAAGTGGCTTTAGGGGTTCGAACCGTCGCTCGCATGCTTTGGAATCCTGGCGCAAAGCAGCTATGCCATCTGTCACGGTCGGAATGCACACTACTAAAAATACTTTTTAAAGTTATGCAGATCGTGACTCGCAAAATGGCGGCAAAGAGATACGCACGGTACTAGATTAGTGCCTTGTCATTGAGGGAATACTTGGAAGATGTGAAAACGTGCAGTTTGGTGGATCATGTGCCCGCCAAAGAAAAGAACTCCTTCGTAGAGCTGAAGAACGAGTTAAGAAGCTAATTGCAGTTGTGAGGAATGAAAAGTTAAAAGTGGACTCAAGGGCACACAAAGATGAGTCGAGCTTGGAAGGTAGTGTATACTTGGTACTTGTTATGTGACATGTACCGAGTACTGTACAGACCTGCATGGAAGCTACTGTGGATGTCTGTCATGTGTTCACACACATTGTAATATTAGAGTGCATTGTATCTGATTCTATAGGGCAGGTATGCACAGTAATACTGAAGCTTCCCCCTGACGTTTCATCCTAGATAGACCCTGCCTACAATCACTACTGTACTGGGAGGACCTTTCTCTCAACTCACGATCAGGTCTGTCACTCAAGTCCAGTGCATGCGTATCATGTGCTGTGTACAGTAGGTGTGAGTGTGAGGTCTGTACACACATGAGGTTTCTGCTGACTAGGCATTATCCATGAATTCTAGGACCAAAGTTTCACTAGTTTAATAAAGTTTCACTCTCATTTCACTGTGATCACCATCCAGTGTCTAAGAAAAGTCAATCCTGATGGGGGTGGGGGTGGGGGTTAGGGTGGGGAAAGGGTTATATGAGATATGTATGCTATATTAATGCATAGTTACATGCAGTAACTTTGTGGAGATTTCTGACTATCACTGTAAGAGGCTGTAGTTAGGACTATTAGTACTTCATGCACAATGCACAAATATACTCTATGAAGCATATTGTTAGTAGTGTTATTGGTTCTGTATGCTTGCATAAAATTTTAGTTATCATACACACGTGGGTCTTTTCATAGATTATAGGCCACTATGAACAGCTGATCTGTGTGGCCACTTTATAAATTTTCCCTAAATTCCCCCTGTTCTGCCCCTCCTTTGCTCTCCTCTGTCCCTCCTCCTGCACCTCCTCCTGCACCTCCTCCCCCCCCTCCTCCTGTACCTCCTCCTGCACCTCCTCCTGCACCTCCCCCTGCACCTCCTCCTGCACCTCCCCCTGCACCTCCCCCCTGCATGTGATTCATATATAGTTTAGGTAAACTCCTAGCTAACAAAGTTGTGTCTTCTTAATGGGAAGGATGTGGGTGACAAACAACAGCTTCATGTGGGTGGGGTTGCTACCAAGTATAAACAATTAGGCTCAATGACATTTATTATGTATATATAACAGCATGTGATGTGATAATGAATTTGGTATAATATCACAGCATCCTTGTTTCTTAAGATGTTCCCTGTGAAGTCCCTTGGTTCACAGAAGGCGGGTGGGGGGGGGGGGGGGGGGGGGGGGGGGGGGGGGGGGGATATATGCTAATAATGCTTTTATCCCTGGCAAACTTCAAAGGCCACAGGTGCAAAAATCATTTAATCTTCCATCCTGTTTTGTGTTGCCACAGAGTGGCCCATGCACAGCCAACTATATAAGATTTAAGACACGTGCAATAAGCTTACACATAAACAAACAATTGTGTGAAACATGCAACCACGCAGAGCTGCATTGCATGTGCATGCCATTCATCTGGGACACCACGCACATCCTCCATATCTGCCCCTTTGCTACTATGGTTTATCGTTTGTTATCAGCCTCATGATCGTTATCCTGAACGAAACCTGCTACACAGACACAATACATACATCAGAACATGATCATGTCTCACACGTCCACAGCAGGTATGCACCCTAATACTGGAGCTTCCCACTGAAATTCTTCATCCTAGATACGTAGACCCTGCCTACAATCACTACTGTACTGGGAGGACCTTTCTGTCAACTCACGATCAGGTCTGTCACTCAAGTCCAGTGTATGCGTATCATGTGCTGTGTACAGCAGGTGTGAGTGTGAGGTCTGTACACACATGAGGTTTCTGTTGACTAGGCAGTTTCCATGAATTCTAGGACCACATAATGTGCTGTACTTTGAAGGAGTTCATTTAATAGCATATCAATTAATGTTCTTTGAGATCTAGTGGTTTGTGAGGACTTCATTATGCCAGTGCTGCTGAACCTGTGGCAACCACCCACACACATCCTTTCTACACAGACTCGGATCATATTGGTAGGAGTTCTTCACCACAGTCTGGTGGTGTCAGGTGACGTCCTTATATGGTTGTCCAATCCTGAGGGGGGAGGGTTATATTAGATATGTATGCTATATTATCAATACTTAAGTAGTCACAGTAACTATAAGAAGCTGTACGTAGTTATGACTACTAGTACTTCACACACTAATATACTCTATATATGCAAGCATACTAAAGATTGTTAGTAGTCTTATTGGTTTGGTATGCTTGCATAAAATTTAAGTTATCGTAAACACATGGGTCTAAGAATTTCAGTGGGAAGCTCCAGTATTAGGGTGCATACCTGCTGTGGACGTGTGAGACAATGATCATGTTCTGATGAGTGCCTCTGTGTGTGTGTGTGTGTGTGTGTGTGTGTGTGTGTGTGTGTGTGTGTGTGCATGTGTGTGTGTGTGTGTGTGTGTGTGTGTGTGTGTGTGTGTGTGTCACATGGGTCTTTTCATAGATTATACCCCGGCTATAAACAGCTGATCTGTGTGGCCACTATAGAAATTGTCCCTAAATTCCCACTGTCCTGCCCCTCCCCCCCCCCCCCCCCCCCCCCTGTGTGACTCATAGTTTATGTAAACTCCTAGCTACCAAGGTTGTGTCAAAGTCTTCTCAATAGAAAGGATGTGGGTGGCAAACAAGAGCTTCTTGTGGGTGGGATTGCTACCAAGTATAAACAATTAGACTCAATGACATTTATTATGTACATATAACAGCATGTGATGTGAAATGAATTTGGTATAATATCAACATTTACAGCATCCTTGTTTCTTAAGATGTTCCCTGTAAAGTCCCTTGGTTCACAGAAGGGGGGTATATGCAAATAATGCTTTTATCCCTGACAAACTTCAAAGACCACAGGTGCAAAAATCATTTAATCTTTCATCCTGTTTTGTGTTACCACAGGGTAGCCTACAACCACAGGGTAGCCTACAGCCACAGGTAGCCCACAACCACAGGGTAGCCTACAACCACAGGGTAGCCTACAGCCACAGGGTAGCCCACAACCACAGGGTAGCCTACACCCACAGGGTAGCCTACACCCACAGGGTGGCCTACAGCCACAGGGTAGCCTACAACCACAGGGTAGCCTACAGCCACAGGGTAGCCCACTGCCACAGGGTAGCCTACAGCCACAGGGTAGCCTACAACCACAGGGTAGCCTACAACCACAGGGTAGCCTACAACCACAGGTAGCCTACA
>CAUJGJ010000185.1:666074-716074 GCA_963170055.1 Halisarca cf. caerulea | reverse complement strand
TGGGAGAGTCCACCATCAGAGGTTTCATTGTATTATGCGCATACTGGCTACTATGTGCATACATACATATGTACATACGTATGTACATACATACATACGTACATATGTACATACGTACATACATACGCACATACATACATACGTACTGTAGGTTGTGTGTTGTGAAACATGCATTTCTGTAAAGTTGTAGTGAGTGAGCAAGTCACCCAATGGGACTGTTGTCTTGGGTGTTTGCTTGTTTTGATGTTGTGAAATGTTTGTGAAAATGAGAGCTTAAGTCCACCACACATGACCATCACCTTCAATGTACTTGTTGACCTTTGTTAGTTGTGTGCATGTGTACATACATATCTCCTGACATATCTGGTACCTGTGGGCTGTTTCCCACTGAATGTCACTGAAACTGTTGGTATGCAAAGAATGGTTCTTTCCTTTCGAAATAGTGGCCTGTTTTGATCTTGCTCATGCTTTTGCTTGTCTGGTTTTGTTTGGTTTTGCACGTGTGTGGATATCTTAGTCACATGACTATCACATGACTGTCCCGTGATCCTGTAGGCTTCAATGTGGAAACAGTAGATCACAAAGGAACCGTAATGACCTTCTGGGACTTGGCTGGCCAAGATCGAGTGGTAAGTGGGACAATCTTGTTAATACCAGTCATTTCAAGTGACTGTACTAATAGTGATTGCTATATGTATGTATGTATATGGGTGGGTGGAGGTGGGTGGGGCTGAGGGTGGGGCTAGGGGTGAGATAAGGATGGGGTGGGGGCGAGGATGAGGGCAGGGTGGGGAGGAGGTGGGTAGAATAGTAATCTTGTGTGTACGTAAGTCTGGCTGACTACCTATGTGTCCATGTTCAGCGTGTGAAGGAGATTAATGAGCAGAAGTGTGAGACGCTTTCTATGACTTGAGCTTGATCAGTTTTTCTTTGTGTAAAATGAGGTGGGTGGGACTGGTTGTAGTGTGCAAATTCCTACATCCCACATTTAGAGCTGCAGGATTTAGGAATTTGCACACTGCACTCAGTCCAACTAAACTCTCTCTATCCCTTTGCCTGTCTATCTGTCCAGCCCTAGCCGTGCAGCAAACAACCTTATCTTGTTCCTATGATTTGACAATTGACAAATTTTATCCTTGCGCTGTATTTTCAATTTCTATGTGGTTATGTGTTGTGTGAGGTGAGGATATGCGTTTAGAACAAACTCTTTCTCTCTCCACAACAGCGATCCCTATGGGCCCAGCATTTTGCATCTGTGGATGCTCTCGTGTTCATTGTTGACAGCGTCGATAGAGAGAGGATAAACGAAGCTAAACAGGAGCTGTGGAAGATCCTGAAGGACAGTCGACTGAGGAAAGAAGCTGTTTTATTGGTACTAGCAAACAAGCAGGACTTGAACGGTTCAATGACTTCTGAAGAGGTCCAGAGTGCACTGGATCTACCATCAATTGTTGACAGACCTTGGTGTGAGTATACCACTGTGTGTGTGTGTGTGTGTGTGTGTGTGTGTGTGTGTGTGTGTGTTTGGGCGCATGTGTATGTATGTACGTATGTGTATATGTTTGTACATGCATGTGTGTGTGTGTTTGTGTTTGTGTGTGTGTGTGTGTATGTGTGTGTGTGTGTGTGTGTGTGTGTGTGTGTGTGTGTGTGTGTGTGTGTTGTGCGTGTGTGTGTATGTATGTGTGTATGTGTGTGTGTGTGTGTGTGTGTGTGTGTGTGTGTGTGTGTGTGTGTGTGTGTGTGTAGAAGTCCTCTTTTACACTTGAGTAGTTGAGTAGTTGATCTTGCCAATGCGACTGGATTAGCTGTGCAAATGTTCTGTTGTACAGTCTGTGTAGGCACCTGTGCGTCAGATGGAAATGGGATGAATTCAGCCCTGGACTGGCTCGGCTATCAATGGGGCAACAAAGCTGCTAAGAGGAATTGAGTGTTGCCATGGCAATGAACACAAATGCTGGCGGGCCTGGCATCTTAGCCCAACCTCTCATAGGTAGCATGAGGTTTTAATGAAAGAATTCTCACAATCAGTAACGTGGTCTTCAGTCTTCATTACTCTGTACTATAGACATGCATTCCTACGTACATGACATTTTATTTATCGTACACATCTCGTACAGATCACACCTTGTATGGAGGTCCTGCACACCTTGTACAGAGGTCCTGCGCACCTTGTACGGAGGTCCTGTACACCTCACACAGTGGTCTGAATTGCATACTGTTATTTTATAGTAGAATATAACTTAATTGGAATGTGCTCAGAATTCTGAGGTTATTTGCGTAGCTAGGGTCTGTGTGTGGTGTAGCTAGGGTCTGTGTGTGTGTAGCTAGGGTCTGTGTGTGAAAGCTTTCTCTCAGAAGTCAAAGCATCTTCCTCAAAGACTTGGATGGAACGAAGATGCAGGTCGAAGGCTCGACAATTAAGCAAATATTGTATGGATATATCTACATACAGGAGAGTGTATAGATGCATGGGAGTATATAGGGCTATATACTCGCATTAAGTTATTTGTATCATGGATTCGGACTGCTTGAGTGCAGTGCATATATGAATACATATGTACTTATACATACACGAATTCCTATATGTTATATACATACATGGCCGGGCCTACAGTAACACTATAGCAACTAGTACTATAATATGGGATGTATAATAGCTATAGTAATCTGGCCAGCTGTGTGCACTCCTGCAAGGCAGTCCATAGCTATAAACCGCACCTAGTATTATGGAGTATGATATACTTTTATGTGGGATCGAGGTGGGGGCCAGTGGGGGCCGGCCGGGATTGATATTTTGTGCAATGCCTACTCTCATCTAACCAGATATATGGTCCAACCCTATATCTGTCCACATCCCTATGCCTGTCTAGATAACCCTATGCCCGTTTAGCAATCGGCAACTGTTTATATTGTTTATATGTTTATATTCCTTCCTGCCTTGACTGATGCTGAGTCTGTGGATATATTGTCTGAGGACTATTTTTAGCACAATGAGCGTGACTCACCAGTTCTAAAAATAGCTCAACTCCGTATAAAATGCCTGAACGTTGCAAAAAAAATAATCGAGAAAATCATTGTCAGTCAAAATGGGAGGTCGGGAATCCAAGCAGAAAAGCTCGTCTGCTACCAGTCGACAGTTGATAGTTCAAGGTGAGCGGTGCAGGCGGTGATTGTCATTCGTCGCTTCCCGCGCGTACTGGAATATTATATATGGTGCGTGGTTAACCCTCTACCGTCATCCCCTACAGGTCTGAGTGGAGCGGGTAAAACGTCTATTTGTGCCAGACTACGTATGGCAGAGTCTCCATACACAAGTGAGTATTTGAGTACTTGTACTTTTATGATAATATTATAATGTTCCCTGTGTGTGTGTGCGTGCGTGCGTGCGTGCGTGTGTTAGTGATTGTGCAGGCGTGTACGCGTGTGGGTGTGATATGAAATTGGACGTATAATATTATGTAGACATACTCTACCGCTTGATTCCATGACCTCTGTAGATTTTAAGGACTACATATTCACACTTGGAGGTCGCATGCCCTTTTACCACATCATCCCAGTCAAGGTCAATGGACGCGTGCATGAGTTCGGACTGTGGGAGATGTTCCTCTCCAAACGCAATGTAAGTGATCGATTCACCTTTGCTTGCTACAGCGAGACCTCTGTAATCCAACACACAGTGGGGCTTGAAAGAAGTGTCGGATTAGGAGGTTGCCGGATTACAGAATGATTCCTGCATACTAGCTGTAGGACCATAGATGTCTATGCTAGGACATGGTGATGGTACCTCATAAGTTAGTCTGATTAGAGAGAACGTTGGATGAAAGAAGCGTTGGATTGCAGAGGTGGGGGGGGGGGGGGGGGGGGGGGTCACTATATTATGGTAAATTGTGTACTTTAAAGGTATCTTCCTCTACTGTATGTTTTATATTTCTGGTAATTAGTTACAATTATTTTAATTAATTGTAAACACATCTACAGTGGAAGCTCCAAGTAAGGGAGACTTTGGGGACAGTGTGAAGTCTGCTTCTTGTGTCACCTATAGGGAGGTAATCCTATCTTGGAGGTTGAAAATGTATTGGAACTATATAGGGAAGAATATTCTGGGACTTTAGACCACGTCCTTTGTATAGGGGTAGAGTGCATTGTGTCCTTAGTTCAGTGAGTCCACTTCCCCAGGCTTTACCCTTCTCCTCACTTACCAATCCTTTGTGAAGGGGGAGTGTGTAAAGGGTGTGGCAATGGGTGTGGCTGCATGTACATAGGTACATGATCAGACTTGTCCCTTGTGCTCTTCTGCAGGCTGGCAACTTCATCTCTGGTATAGTGTACTGTGTGGACAGCAGTGACAGAAAGAGCCTGTGCGAGGCTCGTGAGTCTCTTGGTGAACTGCAAGAAAGAGTCGATTTAAAGGGTGTTCCCCTTCTGGTGTTTGCCAACAAGCAGGACATCAATGGAGCAATGACTCCAAAAGAAGTGGAAGATGCACTTAATCTTCACAACTTCAAGGGCAGACCTTATTGTGAGTCAAAAAGGTCTTCCTTGCAGCAGTAATTGTAGGCTATTATCTTTCTCTTCCTGTTTTCCTCACAGATGTTCAAGGATGTAGTGTAATGAGTGGAGAGGGTCTGACAGAAGGTTTGGAGTGGTTTGTCAAGTGCCGCGATACAGCTAAGAATAGGAAGTACATGGAAGGTCCAGTGAAGGAGACATTGGAAGACGGCAAGGAAGTTCTGAAGTCAGGTCACTCCTGGTTGTCATCTTTCTTCACCAAGCAGTCAGTCAAGACATAACAGTCATGTTTCTTTTAAGAACTTTCCATCTGTTTGCTGTAAACAAATATTGCAATTTTTCATTGTGTAAATCTGCAAAAAATGATTACCTGTATTTTATGTCTATTATAAGCTTTTTGCAATTTTCTATTCACAAAGAAAACATTTGTTACGTTTATCCTGACAAGTATTACCACATGACATGAGTGCAGATAGAGATTGAGATACAAATGCATGACGTATGCTACTACAGAAGTAGCTAGTCCACTGAATGCGCATGAGACTGATCACGATCATGTAACAGAAAGTACAACTCCTCTGCGGGGTGGATCGAGTGACTGTATCCCAATTCGTGTGCCGCCGGGGGCGGTATGCGCGCATGATGGAAAACTTGTACTCCGCACAACGCGCCACGTGAGGGGAAGTTCCCTCAGAAACTCAGTGGTACGACTCGTTGATTGGAGGGTTTTAGACCCACTTCGTCCATAGACTCTTAATATGCTTCGTCCGTACCTCCAATAGAGTCTGAGGTATACCCCGAACTAGGTAGAGGAAATATTGACTACTGGTGACTTAGAGAAATGGCACAATCGTTGAAAAGCACTGCTAGTTTGGATTCTTCGTCTCTTCCAGGTACCCATCCGACTTGTTTGGTTTAGTATTGTTTCTGTTGTTCACTGATCTCCACAACACCACGTACCATAACAGTTGTGTACATTTTCTAGTCGTGTCTGACTTTTCATCTCTCACAACAGTAGGCCCGGGTAGAGCATCGCTATTACAACATGTTGTTGTATCTATGGGGAACGTGGGGTACATAGGCATAGATACTAAACAAGGAGTAAAATGGAACACTAGGGGTAAATTGGAACACTAGGGATAAAATGGAACACCAGGGGTAAATTGGACCGCTAGGAATAAAATGGAACACTAGGGGTAAATTGGACCACTAGGAATAAAATGGGGCAGGGTCTTACTTAACTTTTGTTACAGCTATGATCTATATTAAATTTTATCACGGCGACCGCTGAATCCCCAATTCCCCTAGACAACTTTGGCCAATAATAAGACCTGTAATTGCACTTGACACTGTTTTTGATTGGCCGTTCCAATTAACTGCACTGCTCCAATTTACCCTGCCTTATATCCTAAATCTAACTTACACATGTGTGCAGTCTTTAACTCTTATACTGTGCGAAGTATTGTCTATGCCTCGGTCTATGCTCAACAGCACATCATGTACATTTAGAGTAAGTTTGTGTGTCTCTTCTTAGGGTCCACCCAGCCCTTCCAACCAGAACAGTTTATGAAGAAATACAGAAAGAGATTTATAGATTGTCTTAAGCCATTTTCTATTGCCTATTTGTTAATGGCATATGATGTGGTTCCAGACGACCTTTACTTCGAGATGAAAGAGAAGAAGATTAGTGAAAAGGATGCCTGTGCAAAATTGTTTCTTCATCTTCGTTCCCATGGTAACCCGGAGATGATCCACAACCTCTGTTACATCATGGCTGACCAGACAACGTATCCTCTGATGAAGAAGCTTGGAGAAGATATGAAGAAAGACAGTGACCTCCCTCCATCCAGTGACCTCCCTCCATCCAGTGACCTTCCTCCATCCAATGACCTACCTCCATCCAGTAACCTCCCTCCATCCAGTGTCCTCCCTCCATCTAGTGTCCTCCCTCCATCCAGTGACCTACCTCCATCCAGTGACCTCCCTCCATCCAGTGACCTCCCTCCATCCAGTGTCCTCCCTCCATCCAGTGACCTCTTTCCATCCAGTGAGTTTCCCAGGAGATCTGTTAGCTCTGTGGTGCTAGGTGCATGACGTGTACTGTCTGGTACGATTCAGTCATGAGAGGTCACTTTGACCAGTTCTTTTACGTGGGGGGGGATGTACTATGTGTTACACCACCACCCCCAGCCCCATACCTGTCTAGCATCATGTCTGTCTAGCCCTTTACCTGTCTAGCCTCATGACTGTCTAGCCCTTTACCTGTATAGTCTCATGTCTGTCTAGCCCTTTGCCCGTCTAAGGCCTCATTATAACCTATACCCATCTTAGGGCCGTCTAACCTCATGTATATCGACTATAGCTCTGTACCCCATACATGCCTGTCTGGCCTCATGTATGTTACAGTACCGTAAATGCAGAAATATTGGCAATGTTTTTAAGTTTGGTGAACTGGTGATCATGATCAAAATTGCCAAATTTTTGTTCACAAGAAATAATGTGCCCTTCTAGGGAAAGATTATGTAATCAAAAAAATGGTGGCTGTGGGTTGAGTACAGGCACTGCAGCTTCCATTGGCTCTGGCAGGGCCAAGAGAACAAAGCTCTGCATGCCAGCAAGCCCCTTTAAAGCGCAACTTGTGATTAAGGTTAAGTCGGCGGGGCAGCTGTCAATCCTTTGTGTCCGCATTGCTCATTTCGTCTTCTAATTTTCCACTAAATCCTCAAAACCTTCACAAACTTCCGAAGCTTCCCCTCTCTCCCCTGTATAGACCATGGCCGTAGGAGTAGGTCCGGTTAGTCCAATTTTCACCGGACCAGTATTTCGGCCAAACTCAGTATTTTATATTTAAGAAACAGATTTTTTAGCAGACTCAGAAATTCACATAATCCAAGCAGCTACGTATGATGATGGCTCATTACAGCTGAAATTTTCCTTTATATACCATAATTGGGAGATTTCTAATCAGTCTACTTATCCACGACCATTTACTATATGATTCCGCCGATCACACCTGAAATGTGTTCACTTCAACACCATTTTTGCATGTAGTCACGTGCCGCGTCAGTACTTAAGTCGTATGTGGAATGCTATTCTTTCGTGAGACGGTGCTGGAAAATCACTGCTGAATCGTTGGATAACCCGCTACCTGCCTCTCCACATCAACCAGATAATTTCCCTTCCCGAAGAGGACTTTGGGCAGAATAAGCCAGAGGAGAAGCCCTTTTTACTAAATTCGTTTAAGTATTGATTTGTCTGTTTTGTTGGAAAATTGATGATAAGTGATTTAGTTATTGGTTTCAATGCAAGTTTAATTGCACTTGCATAATTATATTATAATGATAGTATAAACTGAAACATGACTGGTCCGAGCGCGGTATGTAGTAATTGGCTCAAACTGACCGGACCAATCAATATGGTGCTCCTATGGCCATGTATATAGACTGTGTATGCAAGTGGATCTTCATTTCTTGTTAAGAGCTCATCCGTTCTCTTCACTCCTCACCGATACATGGTCGCCGCCATCTTGATTTTTTCTCCTATAACGAAAGCGTTTTGTCAATGTGTACCGCAGCTTGCGATGTCTGTCAATACGATCAGCTATTCTTTCTGAAAAATCTTATATCAAGCCTGTGATTTGACAATGTCCAGTCTCTCTTTCTTTATAATAGCACAGGTTTTGATGGATTAGCATAGCCGATTAAATTTTGAATAATCTTTGTACTCTCTGATGATTGCACTTAACTGCCAAATTTTATTATTGCCAATATTTTGTACATGCTCAAGATATTGTTCCCTATGAGTGTGAGGAGAAGTACTGCATGCATGGGGCTAGTGGCTAGACCAGCTAGAACTGTGACGAGCCATCTCTTCTCCCCACAGTACCTCCCTCTACCTTGATCTCAATCTATACTGCAGGTTGTCCCCCTCAATCCCGGACTGTAGTGACATCTACAACTGCTGAACCAACACCATCATTGTCCACATCAGATGATGAGAGGACAAAGAAGTTGAAACAGGTACGTAACACGTCCTAAGACGTTGACTTGCTACTCCAGTGGCTGTGGTTGTACCTGTGTCTGGTGTTGACCTGTACTTCTTCACTGACCCATACTTCACCTGTGTAAATGGCAAGGGGGGATTTCTTCCTGTCACAAATACTTGTATACAGTAATTTAAAATGAATCATGGCAACAAAGTGTATGCTGAAATATATTTTGTTTGTCGGGGTTACGTTGTGAAGAATTTGAAATTATATTCTTACAAAATATCCCCACTGCTCAGTAGTTTGCAAATCACATAGAATGTATCCGTTCATTCACTGTAGGCTTATGAAAGATTGGGACAATTCTACACTAGAGATGACGTGACTGGTGTGAAGTGTAGATATTCACGAAACATTGAGTTCATTAATTTAGCAACTGTTGGACGTAGTTATTGTCGAGCCAAACCTAAAAAAGTTGTCACAGATTTTCTCCAGGCAGTCATCCATGGTGTTGATGGGTATTATAAGAATTCGACACCCATTAAATACAAGAACATTTTAACTTGTCTTGGCAAAACTGCAGGAAAGAGAGTGGTCATAAGTGGACCTCCGGGATGTGGGAAAACTACTCTTGCCCGCAAGCTGTGCAAGGATCTCTATTCAGGAAGACTTCCCCACAAGTACAAACTTGTGGTTTGTGCTGAACTGAGACGATTGAGACTGCACATGGACAAAAGAAGAGACGACATTGACCTTCCATTCTTACTCCACCACTTGGATCTTCCTGAGCTGTGTCTAGTGATAGAGGAGCAAGCTGGAGCTGGAGTGATTCTAATTCTGGATGGATTCGATGAGATTGCAGACTGTCTGGGAAAGTCCCCATTCCTATCCAAGCTCTTATCATGTAAAGATCGTTACTTCAGCCAATGTGACGTGTTTGTGACCACTCGCCCTTCACGATATATTGATCTGACGTCTATGATAGAATCGTCTCCATTTCACATCGAAATTCTCGGTTTTACAAGCTACAACATTGACAGCTACATCCGGAGCTACTTCAGAAGTGATGCAGACAAATCACGGAAGGTAGTCCAGCGTCTGAACACCCTCCCTTTAGTGAGAGGCATATGCCGCATCCCTAGGGTCCTGGAAATAGTGTGCATGGTGCAGAAATACCTGAATGACGATCCCCTTCCAGAGAATCTAAGTGGTATATTCCTGAAGTACATCTGCCACCAGTTGGAGGAGTACCTCAGTCAGACACACCCATCTGTCAAGAAGAGGATCCAGAACCTCCTTGAAGTCCCAGAAGACCTGTTTCCAGGGTTTTACCAGCTGTGTGAGGTGGCATACAAGTGCTGTCTTCATCAGTGTCTGATTCTGACAGATGAAGATTTGGGTGACTTAAAGAGCTACGTAGACACTCGCGGCAGCATCTACCACCTCCTGTTTTCCGAGGACGTTGATGACCACTGTCCAATTGCAGGTGTCCTCTACCAGTTTGATCACAAGACAGTACAGGAAGCTTTGGGTGCAGTTCACATTGAACATCAGAGCAAAGTAGAGCAAGAGAAGATCTGGAGTGAATGGTTCAACACTCCACACATGGCTGAGGTGTGGAAGATGTACTGCGGACTGACCAGACTTGAATATGTTGATTTGGCATCTCTCAGCTTCTCCTCCTTATCAGAGCGAGCCAGAGAAGTGATGGACCAGGATCTCCTCCGGGATGACAACATGCTTGTGATGATGTCCCTGTATGAAGCCAACAGCAGATCTGTATCAAGTCAAGTTCTCCAAGCAGTTTTGAAGAACACTATTCTTGCATCAATTCAGTTTCCTTACGATTTCCAAGTGGTGGCATATGCCATTGAACACCCTACCGTAGAGAGAGCCGAGCTGGGGTTTTCTACTCAGTTTATTCATTTCTCAGCAGGTGGTGAGTGATGTGATCGTGCTGCATGTGTGTGAGTACACATTTCCTGTGCTTGATGGTTGACTGGTTGGAGCATTAGTTTCTGTAAATGTATTCTATACAGAAACAAATAATAGGGACAAGGTGCATGCATGGTCTGAGGGTGAACTGGTGTAAGAATAGGAGGGTTGTTATTTCTCTATGACGGCCTATACCTGGGATTGCTACTTAGCTAGGGTAGAGTGGGGGATGGTGGAGTGGGGAATGGTAGAGTGGGGAATGGTGGAGTGGGGAATGGTGGAGTGGGGAATGGTGGAGTGGGGAATGGTGGGGTGGGGAATGGTGGAGCGGGGAATGGTGGAGCGGGGAATGGTGGAGCGGGGAATGGTGGAGCGGGGAATGGTGGAGCGGGGAATGGTGGAGCGGGGAATGGTGGAGCGGGGAATGGTGGAGCGGGGAATGGTGGAGCGGGGAATGGTGGAGTGGGGAGTGGTGGAGTAGTTTGGAATGGTCAATTGAAAGTAGTGCCATCAGCAAGCTATGTACACCCATTATTTCTCATCATTGTTGTCTCCGTGAATTGGGAGTTCAGCAGTGACAAGTATCCTTCGCTATAGACAGCCATGCATGACACAAGTTAGAGGAACTGTGTACAGTCCATGCTACCCCAGACTGTGCTCCAACCTACCTCACTTTTCCCTATATCCTGATAGCCCCATGTGTGTGTGTATAGTGTGTGTACCTGTTTGTAGTGTGCTAGTTGTGAGTTTCTGTATGTGCTGTGTAGAGTGAAGAGGTTTGTAGTGTTCAGTTCTTGTGTGATCCAGCACAGGAACCAGGGGTTGGTCATCCCTCCCCCACACCACTTGTTGTGAGAAGGGGGTCAGATGTAGTCCTGCATGTATGTACAGTACATGCATGGTGGAAGGTTGCGAGAGCTGTGAGACGTGTACGTACAGTACATGGTGGAAGGTTGTGGAACTTGTGAGACATGTACGTACAGTACATGGTGGAAGGTTGTGGAACCTGTGAGACATGTACGTACAGTACATGGTGGAAGGTTGTGGAACCTGTGAGACATGTACGTACAGTACATGGTGGGAGGTTGTGGGAGCTGTGAGACATGTACGTACAGTACATGGTGGGAGGTTGTGGGAGCTGTGAGACATGTACATGCAGTACATGGTGGAAGGTTGTGGGAGCTGTGAGACATGTACATGCAGTACATGGTGGAAGGTTGTGAGAGCTGTGAGACATGTGTACCAACCAAGTGAAGGTTTCTCTCAGCACCAGTTGGTGAAGTGTTCCAACTCTTATGCTCATCAACAGCATTGGTTGAGTACTAATTGCTGTCCTCATTTACAATGTTGTTCTCTTTCCAGTCACTCAGTTGATGATGACTCCTGCAGATGAGTTTGTGATTGTGAGATTTGTTCACTGTTTACAGATCTGAAGCCACTGAATGAGAGCATTAGGAAACTGAAAGCTATTGAGTTGAGGAATCCACCTGTGGAAACAGTGATGTCTGCATTGTCAGGACAAGTTGAGGAGCTCAGACTGGCTGTAGGGTCTGAGGTATGCTATTATGTTCCCTCCTGGCCATTGTTTGTGCATACACAGTGAACTGCACGCACACTGTATGTGCATGAACACTGAGAGGATAGCATACTGTGTACACACACACATACGTATGTATGTATGTGTTGAGTACATGTGTCCTACTACATATGTGCACTCAAACTTTCGTGGGATGAAACTTTAAAATTCATGGTTTTGGCGGATTGCAAGTCATATGTGAAAATTTGAAGCCCACCAAAATTTAGGTCAAGCTCTTATGCAATACCAAAATGGCTGTCAAAAGATCAGGGGTCGTCAAGAAGTACTACTGGACAGGTCTTTTCTCTAATTGCTTTCCTCCACAAGCAGAGGAAGTTTATTGCAATAAAAGAGTAAATTAAAGAAGGTAGGATTAAAGGGGATCCGGGAAGATGAAGGACACAGCATTGAGCTGAGATTTGAGCACATACAGTACATGCAGGATATGGAGATCCAGTGCATTGCATGTGGTCATTGTCCTCTGAAGTACATGTACACAGATGTGTAAACCTACAGTGTGTGTACGTGTTGTACATGATATGGTTTGTACTGTGTACTAGTTGGTGTTGTGGATGATGTCCATGGATCTGTTTCTATAATACCACGCACAGATGATGCAGGGTGCAAGTCGTAAAGTGTACTGGAAGAGAATAGGTGAAGTTATGGAAGCCAGCCATTGTCTCAGTTCACTACATATTTGTTTGGATAAAGAACCATTGCCACATGAAGTCCCTAACATGCTAGCCAGTGTTTGTAGGAAGGAAGGACTCACTGACCTCACTGTTGACAAGATGTATGATGGGAGAGGTAAATATGTACTGAGTCTTTGATGGTTGTTTGTTTTGACACCACAGTGAACCCTCTCTAATCCGCCCCCCTATAATCCACCAAACCCGCTAATCCACCCTAGTTTCCAAAAACGAGCTATATGCATGTACTGCGATCAAACCTTGTTAATCCGCCAACCCCGCTAATCCACCACAAACTGGCATTCCCAAGTGAAGTGGATTAGAGAGGTTTCACAGTACAAGGTGATGCATACCACACACACAAACACATGCAGGTACAGTATACGTGTACACACACACACACACACACACACACACACTGTACAGTATACGTGTACACACACACACACACTGTACAGTATACGTGTACACACACATAAACACAGGTACAGTATACGTGTACACATGTACTAAATGTACACACAGTGCACCTGATCCAGCACATTGTTGGGCATCTGGTGATCAGTTCTGTAGGTTGATAAACACTTTCACGTGTTCATTGCTGTGATATTTTGCTAGTAAAAACAGTTACTGATTGTAAAAGTGAATTCCTGCTGCATAGGTTTGGACAGTACAGTAAGCAAAGTACTATATGTACATGTGTTCACACACATACATGTACAGTACATGGAGTATTATGAATGCACTAGCTGTTCCCTGTGTCCTCTATTCCACTTGCAGTGTTTCCTGTTGAACCTCTGAAGAATGTATTTGTTCACCTGGAGAAGTGCACACTATGGATTCCATTGACCTGCCCAGAGTGGTGTACTGTGCTGTCAGGTTTGAAGGATGCAAAGAAGTTGAAGGAACTTGGTGTTCACATGAGAGATGTTTGGGTAAGAGCTACAGACGTGAACTCTGAAGTGACAAATGACAATGATGTGTTTCCATATTAGGCTACTAGCCACATCAGTGGTACTGACCGTAATTCATTTGATGTCATAGAAGAATTGGTAGCTACTAGCGATCAACTGGTGAAGGTTGATGTTGGTTGTGATAAGCAGGTGAGAGGTAGCCACTAGTGTGTCTGTGGCTATCCATATGATCCCATCTCTGATGTATTGTTGTAGATGTTTAGTGTCTTTGAAGACCTTGTGTTGTCAGTGGTGAAAGGGACTTTACGGAACAGGAACATTTCAGAACTTGGAATTGTCTTCAATGAAAATGTACTATTGTACATCTTATAGTACACCCCAAATCTAGCTAAGTTATATCCTATATAAACAGGCCAACTGGGATATGACAGGATTCTAGTGGCCACATATACACACAGGGGCTCTTAAATCCCGTTATATCCTTCCCTAATATGGAAGGTGCAAATTAATGCAATAGCCATTAATTTTACCAGAGAGAAAAACAATCAGTTGAAGCCATATATAGCAGTAGTTGAACCACAGCTTGTATTTCCTGCCCAAACCCATGTAAGAGGCATGCGTTGCTCCCATATGCATAAACGCTGGGGCGGGGATATAATAACATGCATGCAATGGTCATTTGTGGTGTACAGGACAGGTTATACACACACTCACCCTCGGGCGCTCAGGCTCGTGTGTGTATATCCGAAACACCACAAAAGAACATTGGTTAACTTTTACCTAGATATCTCTGTTTCATTGTGTGCATCAATTGTGTGTGTGTGTGTGTGTGTGTGTGTGTGTGTGTGTGTGTGTGTGTGTGTGTGTGTGTGTGTGTGTGTGTATGCATGTGTGTGTGTGTGTGTGTGTGTGTGTGTGTGTGTGTGTGTGTGTGTGTGTGTGTGTGTGAGTGTGTGTGTGTGCAGGGCCGGCACAACTGGTACAGCTACTGTGGCCATGACTGTACCACTTTTTGCCACAAGCTTACCTTAAAATTGAAAAAAAGGACTTAAGGATCATGGCTATTGAGAACAGCAAAGGTATAAAACCTCAAAAACTTCTATTTATTTATTATAACTGTAACTATAATCCTTTCAAACTATATTTTGTTTAGTATACTAGCTACAAACTGAATCGTTTCGAAATCCTATCAGTTTTTGTCCTGAGTCACCATTATGACATTGCGCAACTTGTCTCACCTGCAAATGTGCGTGATGTACACTATTATATACTGTTATAATTATAATGTTGCATGTATTAGGGCCTGCAATACTCTAGTTATCTCAATTGTCAGTATGTTGATGGCTGTACCAATTGTACAGAGCTTGCTCTGGCCCTAGTGTGTGTGTGTGTGTGTGTGTGTGTGTGTGTGTGTGTGTGTGTGTGTGTGTGTGTCTGTGTGTGCGTAAACTCTAGTAGGTGGTGTGGACTTCACAGAGACTGTAGTTTCAGGCAAAGATTATTTGATGTGTTTTGCATTGTTGACTATTGTCTGTCCAGAAATACAATTATCATACAATTACACAATATTTGACCCTCTCAAGTTTGTTTGTGGTACATTGTGCACAAACTCTTAGAGTACATGACATAGTGTTCCAAGTGCTCTACACCAGATGTTAACTATTTGCCATAGGGTGAGTATGAGGAAGTAAGATCAGGTTTGGTTCGAGTTTTGGAGGATTCAGCATACACTGACCACATCACTTGTATGAGGTTTGAGTGTCCATTTCCACTTCCAGAAGTACTAGGTGAGTATGGAAGCAGGTGAATGTTGACTTGTACTCAATTTTGTCAGCATCAAACATGTGAGATGTTTCTGTTTTCACTCCATGACAGGTGATAAGTGGTGTGACCTACTGGTAACAGGTCCAATGTCAAGACCAGTATGCCACCTTCACTTGGATCTTACTCCTGCTGAATGTGGACTATTGCTCAGCAGAGTACACAATGCTGAGAAACTGGAAGAGCTTAATTTAGCAATAGTCAGTTCCTTTCAATATCTTGTCCACTTGTCTTACTATCACAATATTTTGTGGAGTGTCCATGACACTGTTAGCTTCTGTCTGTGATGCATGGATGTAGGAGACAGTCTGGTCTGTCCAGGCAGTGTATGGTGTACTCCTTTGGCCAGGTCTGCTACCATCTCATATTGTGTGGACTTGCTATATATTAGGGTTGGATCTGGTGGAGAGAATTAATTCCTGTGAATGCACAGTCAGTGGGTGAACAGTCAGTGGGTGAACAGTCAGTGGGTGAACAGGCAGTGGATGTACAGGCAGTGGAAGGTGCATTGTCCAATTGTAGATTGAGGAAACTGAGAATTGTAAGTTGTTTTGTGAGTTTGTTTCTGTAAGTCTGATCTGTGGCAGTGTATGCATGTACTTGTTCAGTGGATTCTACTTCTCACGATTAGGATGTGGATGGAGAAGATTCCTGTCAATGGTACCACCTCTGTGGTGCTGTTCTAAGAGGAATTGCTGCCAACCACAACAATGTGGACTTTGTGCTGCATTACAGTTTCCACTCTGCTGAGCAGCATCTCCTGTCACAACTGTCCCATCAATGCTTGGAAGAGTTTGAGGTTGTCGAGAGATTGGAAGAGACTTACTTTATATCAAAACCTCCCACTCCAACTGGTGAGGTTGTGTGTGTAGTGTGTCAATCATTGTGTACTGTTCAAGTGACATTCGTATTTATTCACAGGAATACGTGTGAGGGGTTAAATGTACTTGCCTGTACACATCCACTTATGTGTGTACATGTGTGCATGCAGTACTCGTGTACGTGCGTGCACGCAGTACTCGTGTACGTGCGTGCACGCAGTACTCGTGTACGTGCGTGCACGCAGTACTCATGTACGTGTGTGCACGCAGTACTCGTGTACGTGCGTGCACACAGTACTCGTGTACGTGCGTGCATGCAGTACTCATGTCATGTGTCATGTGATGGAAACCTTGTAAGATGAGTTGTGTGTTGTCCCTCTCTCCTCAGCATCCAAGAAGATGTCCCCTCCACTGTCTCCTTCGAGGGAGGACCAACCTCATCCCATCTCACAACCCTCCTCTCCAGTGCTGACCTCGGCACCCAAATCTCCAGAACACACTGAGTCCATTTCATCATCTTCACTGTCAACTGGAAGAGATCCCACTTCCCAGCCACTACAAGGTGAGGTTGTGTGTACTTGTTGTTTAGACTGTCTACCACAGCCTGTCTGTGTGGTCGGGCACAGTAGGTGGAGTGATAGGTGGGTGGAGTGGTTGGAAGGAGGAGTGGTTGGTAGCTAGAGTGGTTGGTGGGCGGAGTGGTTGGTAGGTGGAGTGGTTGGTAGGTGGAGTGGTTGGTAGTTAGAGTGGTTGGTGGGCGGAGTGGTTGGTAGGTGGAGTGGTTGGTAGGTGGAGTGGTTGGTAGGTGGAGTGGTTGGGAGGTGGAGTGGTTGGTAGGTGGGAGGACTCAGCATAGAGGTGTGGTGTAGCCAGACTAGTGTTGACTGATAAGCCTCCTATGTACAGCAGTCACCTGTCTACAACAGCCATCTGCCTTTAGCAGCCTTTTTGTCTACAGCAGCCTTCTGTCTACAGTGGTCACCTGTTTATAGCACCTAACAGTCTATAGTGGTCCACTGTCTGCAGCAGTCATCTTCCTAATTGATATAACCTCACTATAGTATTGAACACTGCAGCCACCTGTCTACAGCAGTCACCTGTCTACAGCAGTTACCTGTCAGTCATATCTGTACCACACACCTGTCTACAGCAACCACTTGCCTCTACTACTCACCTATTCAGTGCAGTCACCTGTCTGTAGCAACCACCTGTCTGTAGCAACCATGTAGTCCTTCTGTCAGTACTTTACTCTTCACCTGCACAAAGAGTCAACTTTCCAAAACAGCCATAGGTTGTGGTTTACAGTGAACTTTACCATTGAAGTTCACCTCATGTGGTCTGTACATGCAGCGCTATATATGTCTCTGATGAGGTGATATTGTGTGTGTGTGTGTGTGTGTGTGTCTGTGTGTGTGTGTGTGTGTGTATGTGTGTTTGTATGTGTGTGTACGTGCGTGCTTGTGTGCATGCATGCATGTGTGTGTGCTTGTGTGTAGTGTGTGTGCGTGCTTGTGTGTAGTGTGTGTGTGTGTGTGTGTGTGTGTGTGTGTGTGTGTGTGTGTGTGTGTGTGTGTAGTGTGTGGGGTTATGAGGTGGTTTTGTGTGTGTGTTTTCAGCCTCACAGGAGCCGTCCAGTGTGGAAGGTGTCATCAAAGGTACATCTTCCTTCCTCCTGTACATGGACAAGATGCTGCCTCACCTGCTGGTCCTCGGTACAGCACTGGAAGTGGAGGACTACACAGCAGCTGTGGTGGATGCTCCAGGAGCTCCAAAGACAAAATGCATCAAAATACTAAAAGAATGGCTCGATTCTACCCCCAACCCAACCTGGAGGGTGTTCTGTGAGAAACTGGAGAAAGCTGAAGAACTGAACAGAGTGAGGCAGATTATAGAAGCCAAGGAACTGTGATTTCTGTCTCTCTTGTCATTTGTTTGATATTATGTTGTCCAATTAATGCACAGTTGACCACCTCTCAATGCATTTGCTGTACATCATGTGAATGCTTTCTCGCTAGTGTAACTGTACTTCAAAAAATTCTTTGATTGTTGATTTTTGCATCACCAGTTTATATTAATTGTTGGTGTCGATTTAATCTGCTAACGTTACTAACTGTTATTAAATAATTTTGTACAAGGTTTGCTCAATGCACTCTATGCTAACATGATCAAATGTCATGCAACCCTGGGCTAGTATCTATGGCGGCGGTAAGCACGAATGGTGGCCAACTTGTGCATCCTCTTTTGCAATCTTTTGCAATCGTGCATGGGTGCCTGTGAGAATAGCCAACGGCTAAAGGCCTCCCCACTTGAAATAATTTTTTAAGACTCTTCACCTGACCTGACCTCCATATATAACTTGCGCAACGCGTCACGTGAGGGGAACTTCCAAACAATCTTCCTCCACAAGCTAAGGTCGGGGATAGTGGCAACGCTGGCTCGTCGATCGGTTGGAGGGTTGAATTGTAGACCCTTCGTCCGTGCCTCCGTTAGGGTCTGAGGTATACCCCCAAACTAGGAAGAGGAGAGATTGACCTCGACTGATTGAGAGAAATGGCACAATCGTCAAAGACCACTGCTAATTTGGATGTTTCGTTTCTTCCAGGTATCCATCCGACTAAATCTTAGGTTTAGTAGCGCGTTTCAGTTGTTCACTGATCTTCGCAACAGCATCATAACAAGTTTTGTGTATTTTCTAATCATGTCTCACTTTTCATCTCTCACAACACTAGGGTATACGTAAAGCATGGATACTACGTATCCATGGGCAAAGTGGGGTAAAACGGAACACTATATGGGTAAAACGGAACACTAGGGGTAAAACGGAACACTAGGGGTAAAATGGAACACTAGTACTAGGGGTAAAAATTTAAATGGGACAGGATCTTACTTTTGTTATAGCTATATAAACTACATTTACCACTACTTAATCCCCAATTCCCATAGACAACTTGACAAAAATAAGACCCGGCCTTTAGGTTGCTCTTGCATGACACTACTTTGATCAGCTGTTCCAAATTACCCTGCCTAATACCCTAAATCCCCCGCCTTATACCCAAAATCTAACTTGCCCATGTGTGTAGCCTTAAGGTAGTGTGCCCTAATTCTGATCAATCCCTAATCCTGATATCTGTATTTCCTGGCCAACACAGGAAGATATAGGTTTTATTCTTCCGCAGCTGTTATACTCTGTGTTAGTGCTAAGAAATGCCAGGCTAAATCGTCTCCAACTTTAGTTCCTGAGCTTAGGAAAAGCACAATTATCGGAATTATATAGGGAGTAATCGAAATTTGGGCACTCTACCTTATACTGTGCAAAGTTTTAGTGTCTATGCCTGAGTCCTCGGTCTATGCCTACAGCACATTGTGTACATTGAAGGTATGTTTGTGTGTCTCTTCTTAGATTTCACACAACCATTCCAACCAGAACAGTTCATGAAGAAATACAGAAAGAGATTTATAGATTGTCTGAAGCCATTTTCTATCGCTGATTTGTTAAGTGCATATGATGTGGTTCCAGACGACCTTTACTTCGAGATGAAGGAGAAGAAGATTAGCGAAAAAGATGCCAGTGCCAAATTGTTTCTTCATCTTCGTTCCCATGGTAACCCGGAGATGATCCATGACCTCTGTTACATCATGGCTGACCGGACAATGTATCCTCAGATGAAGAAGCTCGGAGAGGATATGAAGAAAGACAGTGACCTCCCTCCATCCAGTGACCTCCCTCCATCCAGTGACCTCCCTCCATCCAGTGACCTCCCTCCGTCCAGTGACCTCCCTCCATCCAATGATCTCCCTCCATCCAGTGACCTCCCTCCATCCAATGATCTCCCTCCATCCAGTGTCCTCCCTCCATCCAGTGTCCTCCCTCCATTTAGTGTCCTCCCTCCATCCAGTGACCTCCCTCCATCCAGTGACCTCCCTCCATCCAGTGACCTCCCTCCATCCAGTGAGTTCCCTGTAGATCTGCATGTTAGCTCTGTGGTGAGAGGTGATGTGTACTGGCTGAGATGATTCAGTCATGAAAGGTCACTTTGTGACCAGTTCTTTTGTAGAGGAGTGTACTGTGCAGTGCACCCCCAACCCATGTAGCCTCATGTACGTATGTCTAGCCTTATACCCGTTTAGCCTTATGTCTGTCTAGCCTTAACCCGTCTACCCTCATGTATGTCTAGCCCTATACCCATGTAGCCTCATGTATGCATGTCCAGCCTATAACCTTGAACCTTGAACCTTGAACCTTGAACCCACATATTGCTAATAAGCAGTGATAGTGGTGTCTTTAGAATGATTTCCTGGACTATCGCCATCGATACAAAGGGTATAAGGTATTCTTATTTAACCTGGGGAACCTTCAGCCAGAGGCTACTGTAAGTGGCACCTAGAAACAGGTACAAGGGGACATCTAGGAGAGGGCAAAATTTCTAAGTTCAAATGCAGTCATCTTTGATCTGCCACAAACACATGGAAAACCATCACCCCTGCCCTATACCCTCTAGCCTCATGTTCATATACAAGTGATGTATACATAATATGCCTACTATGAAATCATTATGCAGGACTATACATACATGCATACATACGTATGTAGGTGGTTGTACTGTGCAGTGCTCCCCCCACCCCCTCAAGGCAGGATGTTGAACCTAGCTCATGTGACCGCATTCATATCATGTATATCCACAGCAGTGTGCCATTCACCTGATGAGGCTTTGATTTGGGCAATAGCAATGTCTATACTTCATAGAGAGATACTCAAAGGTTGGCATGTTTTATGCAAAGGACCCGTAGACTGTGCACACTATAAGTATGTGCGGGATGTAGGAATTTGTGATGCACTCATTCCAACTAATCTCTGTCTACCCCAATTTCGTGTAGCCATATACTTACGAACATACTTACATATGTCTAGCCTATACCCATCTAGTCTCATGTACGTGTGTGTATACCGTCTGGCCTTATGTATGTCTAGTCTAGCCAACAGCCCTGTGACTTCTCCTTGCATGCACTCTATAGAAAGAGACATTTTCCATGCAAGTGTGAGGAGAAGTGCTGTATAGGACTAGTGGCTAGACTGGCCAGAGCTGAAATGAGCCACCTGGCCCCTCTCACCACACAAGAAGTACCTCCCTCTGCCTGTGGTCTCATTTGTATCTCCTGCAGGTTGTCCCCCTCAATCCCGGACTGTAGGGACATCTACAACTGCTGAACCAACACCATCGTTGTCCACATCAGATGATGAGAGGACAAGGAAGTTGAAACAGGTACATAACACGTCCTAAGACGTGACTTGCTACTCCAGTGGCTGTGGTTGTACCTGTGTCTGGTGCTGACCTGTACTTCTTCACTGACCCATACTTCACCTGTGTAAATGGCAGGTGGGGAGGGGGGGCTTCTTTCACATCATAAATACTTGTATTTGCATGGTAAACGAATCATGGCAACAAAGTATGTGCTAAAATAATTTTTGTTTGTTGTAGGTTGTGAAGAATTTGAAATATTTTTACAATATTCCCCACTGCTCATTAGTTTGCAAATCATATGTATATGATAGTAATAATAAATTTAATGATAAACAATGGACGGCCACCGTGCCATGACCAAAAGACGCCTTGGAAAAATGGACACCGTCCATTGTTTGCTATTTATACCCACTGCTATTGCATAAGACAGGATTGCTGGTTGTCATCTGTCGTTGATCTTCTGTTTAAACTTTCCTCTCATCGCCGATTGGCAGGAGGAGTATAAGGCTTAGGATGAAGGCTTCGGGAGCAAGTTATGTATTAGTAAGACAACATTTATCCTTATTTTCAACCCGTTAGAATGATCGTGCATGCTGCACTCCTTTCTCTCAGACAATTTTTGTTTGTGTACCAGCCGAATGAAAATTTGTTTTACTAGACAGCAGAAGCGAAGCCCTCAGTTGCTGACTATACATAAGTAGAATCCACCAGCTCTTTTGTTCTTCCTTCTTGCGCACTTTATATATTTATAATAAAATTGGTCGACGTGTAACTATTGCAGTACTATAGTGACATCGAGAAATCATGTGTGTGGAATGGCAACCAACCAACTGGTGTCTGTTGCTTGTACAGCCGCCAGGCTATGTTAACTTTATTATGGCAAGTATCATGTTATGTAGAGTGTATCCGTTCATTCACTGCAGGCTTATGAAAGATTGGGACAATTCTACACTAGAGATGATGTGATTGGTGTGAAGAGTAGATATTCTCGGAACATTGAGTTCATTAATTTAGCAACTGTTGAACGTTGGTATTGTCGAGCCAAACCTAAAAAAGATGTCACAGAATTTCTCAAGGCAGTCATCCATGGCGTTGATGGCTATTATGAAAATTCGACACCCATTGAATATGAGAACATTTTAACTTGTTTTGGGCAAGACTCAGGTAAAAGAGTGGTTATAAGTGGACCTCCCGGATGTGGGAAAACTACTCTCGCCCACAAGCTGTGTAAGGATCTCTATTCAGGAGGACTTCCCCACAAGTACCAACTTGTGGTTTTTGCTGAGCTAAGACGATTGAGAGTGCACATAGACAAAAGAAGAGACGACATTGACCTTCCGTTCTTACTCCACCACTTGGATCTTCCTGAGCTGTGTCCAGTGATAGAGGAGCAAGCTGGAGCTGGAGTGATTCTAATTCTGGATGGATTTGATGAGGTTGCAGACTGGCTGGGAAAGTCCCCCTTTCTATCCAAGCTCTTATCATGTAAAGATCGTTATTTCAGCCAATGTGACGTGTTTGTGACCACTCGACCTTCACGATATATTGATTTGAGAACTATGATAGAAACATCTCCATTTTACATTGAAGTTCTTGGTTTTACAAGCTCCAACATTGATAGCTACATCCAGAGCTACTTCAGAAGTGATGCAGACAAATCAGTGAAGGTGATCCATCGTCTGAACACCCTCCCTATAGTGAGAGGCATATGCCGTATCCCTAGGGTCCTGGAAATAGTGTGCATGGTGCAGGAATACCTCAATGACGATTCCCTTCCAGAGAATCTAAGCGGTATATTCCTGAAGTACATCTGCCACCAGTTGGAGGAGTACCTCAGTCAGACACACCCATCTGTCAAGAAGAGGATCCGCAACCTCCTTGAAGTCCCAGAAGACCTGTTTCCAGGATTTTACCAGCTATGTGAGTTGGCATACAAGTGCTGTCTCAATCAGTGTCTGATTCTGACAGATGAAGATTTGGGTGACTTGAAGAGCTATGTTGACACTCGCGGCAGCATCTACAACCTTCTGTTTTCTGAGGATGTCGATGATCACTGTCCAATTGCAGGTGTCCTCTACCAGTTTGATCACAAGACAGTACAGGAAGCTTTGGGTGCAGTTCACATTGGACATCAGAGCAAAGTAGAGCAAGAGAAGATCTGGAGTGAATGGTTCAACTCTCCACACATGGCTGAGGTGTGGAAGATGTACTGCGGACTAACTGGACTTGAACATGTTGATTTGGCATCTCTCAGCTTCTCCTCCTTATCAGAGCGAGCCAGAGAAGTGATGAACCAGGATCTCCTCCGGGATGACAACATGCTTGTGATGATGTCCCTGTACGAAGCCAACAACAGATCTGTATCGAGCCAAGTTCTCCCAGCAGTGTTCAAGAACACTATTTGTGCACACATTCAGTTTCCTTACGATTCCCAAGTAGTGACGTATGCCATTGAACACCACCCTACCGTAGAGAGAGCCTGGCTGAAGTTTAATCGACTTTTTCGCTACTCACACCACCCTACCGTAAAGAGAACCTTTTCAAAGTTTAATCCATACTTTCTTCTCTCAGCAAGTGGTGAGTGATGTGATCATGCTGCATGCATGTTGCTGTCCTCTGTACATTCCTGCATATGTGGGGTAGGGTCTTTGGTGTAGGACCTTTGATGGTTGACTGGTTGGAGCGTTAGTTTCTGTAAGTGTATTCTATACAGAAGCAATAGGGATAAGGTGCATGGTCTGAGGGTGAACTGGTGTGAAAAGAGGAGGGTTGTTGTCTATGAGTGCCTATACCTATGGTTCCTCCTTAGCTATAGGGTGGAGTGGGGAATGGTGGAGTAATTTGGAACAATCAATTGGAAGCAGTGCCATCACCAAGCTACACACATTTCTCATAATTGATGTCTCCATGAATTGGGAGTTCAGCAGTGGGAAGTATCCCTAGCGGCTATAGACAGCCATGCATGACACAAGTTAGAGGAACTGTGTACAGTCCATGCTACCCCAGACTGTGTTCCAACCTACCTCACTTTTCCCTATATCCTGATAGCCCCATGTGTGTGTGTATAGTGTGTGTACCTGTTTGTAGTGTGCTAGTTGTGAGTTTCTGTATGTGCTGTGTATAGTGAAGAGTTTTGTAATGTTCAGTTCTTGTGTGATCCAGCACAGGAACCAGGGGTTGGTCATCCCTCCCCCGCACCACTTGTTGTGAGAAGGGGGTCAGATGTAGTTCTGCATGTACGTGCAGTACATTGTGGAAGGTTGTGGGAGCTGTGAGACATGTACGTACAGTACATGGTGGAAGGTTGTGGGAGCTGTGAGACATGTACGTACATGGTGGAAGGTTGTGGGAGCTGTGAGACATGTACGTACAGTACATGGTGGGAGGTTGTGAGAGCTGTGAGACATGTACGTACAGTACATGGTGGAAGGTTGTGGGAGCTGTGAGACATGTACGTACAGTACATGGTGGAAGGTTGTGGGAGCTGTGAGACATGTACGTACAGTACATGGTGGGAGGTTGTGAGAGCTGTGAGACATGTACATACAGTACATGGTGGAAGGTTGTGGGAGCTGTGAGACATGTACGTACATGCAGTACATGGTGGAAGGTTGTGGGAGCTGTGAGACATGTACGTGCAGTACATGGTGGAAGGTTGTGGGAGCTGTGAGACATGTACGTACAGTACATGGTGGAAGGTTGTGGGAGCTGTGAGACATGTACGTGCAGTACATGGTGGAAGGTTGTGGGAGCTGTAAGACATGTACGTACAGTACATGGTGGAAGGTTGTGGGAGCTGTAAGACATGTACGTACAGTACATGGTGGAAGGTTGTGGGACCTGTGAGACATGTACGTACAGTACATGGTGGAAGGTTGTGGGAGCTGTGAGACATGTACGTACAGTACATGGTGGGAGGTTGTGGGACCTGTGAGACATGTACGTACAGTACATGGTGGAAGGTTGTGGGAGCTGTGAGACATGTACGTACAGTACATGGTGGAAGGTTGTGGGAGCTGTGAGACATGTACGTACATGCAGTACATGGTGGAAGGTTGTGGGAGCTGTGAGACATGTACGTGCAGTACATGGTGGAAGGTTGTGGGAGCTGTGAGACATGTACGTACAGTACATGGTGGAAGGTTGTGGGAGCTGTGAGACATGTACGTGCAGTACATGGTGGAAGGTTGTGGGAGCTGTAAGACATGTACGTACAGTACATGGTGGAAGGTTGTGGGAGCTGTAAGACATGTACGTACAGTACATGGTGGAAGGTTGTGGGACCTGTGAGACATGTACGTACAGTACATGGTGGAAGGTTGTGGGAGCTGTGAGACATGTACGTACAGTACATGGTGGGAGGTTGTGGGACCTGTGAGACATGTACGTACAGTACATGGTGGAAGGTTGTGGGAGCTGTGAGACATGTACGTACAGTACATGGTGGAAGGTTGTGGGAGCTGTGAGACATGTACGTACATGCAGTACATGGTGGAAGGTTGTGGGAGCTGTGAGACATGTACGTGCAGTACATGGTGGAAGGTTGTGGGAGCTGTGAGACATGTACGTACAGTACATGGTGGAAGGTTGTGGGAGCTGTGAGACATGTACGTGCAGTACATGGTGGAAGGTTGTGGGAGCTGTAAGACATGTACGTACAGTACATGGTGGAAGGTTGTGGGAGCTGTAAGACATGTACGTACAGTACATGGTGGAAGGTTGTGGGACCTGTGAGACATGTACGTACAGTACATGGTGGGAGGTTGTGGGACCTGTGAGACATGTGTACCAACCAAGTGAAGGTTTCTCTCTGCACCAGTTGTTGAATTGTTCCAACATTTATGCTCATCAACAGCATTGGTTGAGTACTAATTGCATGGTGCCCCCATTTACAATGTTTATCCTCTTTCCAGTCATTCAGTTGATGATGACTCCTGCAGATGTGTTTGTGATTGTGTGATTCGTTCACTGTTTACAGATCTGAAGCCACTGAATGAGAGCATTAGGAAACTGAAAGCTATTGAGTTGAGGAATCCACTTGTGGAAACAGTGATGTCTGCATTGTCAGGACAAGTTGAGGAGCTCAGACTGACTGTGGATGAGGTATGCTATCCTCTTCAGTGTTTGTGCATGCACATAATAATAAGGGCATATAAAAAGCATTTCAAAATGGTAAAAGGATATCAGATTGGCACAGAACCATGCATGTGAAATGGCTTTATCAAAAAAGCATCCTCCAAAAACAATTGGCACAAGCCTGTGAAACTGGTACAGGTCTAGGTGGGCAAAGGTCAAGATGGGCATAAGGCTAGACAAACATAGGGTTATATACATACATGAGGCTAGACGGATATAGGGCTAGATAGGGTTTAGTTGAACTGAGTGCCCATGGTAATAATAATAATAGTTGAAAATTTATAATAATATCCAAAAAGACATGCAGTCAGTATACAAATTAGAACTAAACAAGTAATTAAGCTCTAAAGTATACAATACAAATCACTAAACAATGATAATTAAAATATAAATTGAGTTAACAATCCACCAAGCGTGCAGCAAATGCCATGAACTGATCTTGAGGTGTCTTGATGTACAACTGATAAGTCGAGCTGTCCCAACGGCCTAAAAGCTAAATGCAGCTCTTGGGGATTCCGACTTGAGCTGCTGTGGTAGCTGTCCATGGTAAATTCCTATATCCTGCACAATGTCATATGTATATTCTATGAAATGTAGGAATTTGCACAGTGCGTACTCAATCCAACCAAACCCTGTCTAGCCTCATGCATGTATGCATACCCCTATGCTCGTCTATAGCCCTGCCTGCTCATCTTGACCTTTGCCCATCTAGCCCTGTACCCGTTCACAAATATACCCTTTTTCCAACTTGTGTTTTTGGTCCTGTGTCAATCTCCCATTCATTTACCATTTTCAAATGGTTTTTATGCACCCTTAAAATTGTATGTGCATGCACATAAAGTTGCTATAATATACACATGGTCGTGTCCACATGTGTACTACAGTATGTACATGCAGGATATGATGATCATCCACTACATACTTCACAGATATAAGTATACAGCGCATGTGTGTATGTATTGTGCCTAGTATGATTTGTACTGTGTAATGTGTAGCAATTGGGTGATGTTGCGTGTGGCACCCTTGCATGCTTCTTGCTTCCTAATAATGCTTCATACAGGAAATGCTTGATATAGGAGAGGAAGAATTATATGTGAAGAGAATAGACAATGCTTTGGAAGAAATTCATTGTTACAAATTGCCACACATTCATTTGGATGGAGCAAAATTGTCACCTAAAGTATTTACATTGCTAACTGGCCTTTGTAAGAAGGAAAGACTCACTGAGCTCAGTATTGGCTTGAAGTATGGTCTGAAAGGTACGTATGTACTGAGTCTCTGAAGGTTATTTGTGTTGACACCACAGTACAAGGTGATGCACACCTCACACACATAAACACAGGTACAGTATACGTGTACACACACAAACACAGGTACAGTATACGTGTACACACACAAACACAGGTAGAGTATACGTGTACACACACAAACACAGGTAGAGTATACGTGTACACACACAAACACAGGTACAGTGTACGTGTACACACACAAACAAACACATGCAGGTACAGTGTACGTGTACACACACAAACACAGGTACAGTATTTGTGAAAATTGTTAGACATGTTTTTGGATAGTGAAAAGTTTGTTGGACTATTGTTAAACACGTCTATGACAGTTCATCAGTTGTAATCAACAGTTCTCTTCATAAATTACTCAACTGTGCAATGTTTCACCCTTGACGGGCTTCTTCAGACACAAATAATACAAAACTCAATTAAGGATTACCCTACTGGCCAAGGAAATTGACCAATAGGGTAACGGATGGAAAACCTATTGTACAGTCAAACCTCGTTAGTGAGTACACCTGGGGACCCTCCAAATTGCTGCTCACTATCAGTAGTACTTGCTAACCATATAGATTAGTATTGTGGGTTATAAGCTGGGGTATCATATCCTTGTACTTCCTAACCAGGTACTGTATTACTCATTAACAGTGTTCTTGCTAACAAGGTTCTACTGTATGTCCCAAATAATGGAGTCCCATGCTGGGCTCAGGGGGTATCCTGAATCCAGGTTCTAACTCCGGGCCTGCTCCTCCTGATATGAATGTTTTCTTTGATCCTCTTCTCCTTCACTCTCTTCATGATGGATAATATATAATATATATACATAACCTTAATCCCACTGTGCAACTATTTTCTAAAACTGCGCATAAATTTTCATCAGTCTTAGTATCAGGCGCGTAGCCAGGAATTTAGAAAAGGGGGGGGGCAAAGAACTGAGCACATTTGTGGTCATGCCCACTGTAAGTAGCAGGCTTCTACTCCGTGAAATGGCTGCTGCACACGCTAATTATATAGAGCGATAAAGCGACTCAAAAGGGTAGTTTAGAATCTTTCAAAGCTCCATTTGAGGAGGAAAGTCAGTTCTTTTCAAGTTTCCTGGAAAATTTTCTGACTTTGGGAGTAAAATATGGAATTACATGTTCTCATTTAGAAGGATCAAAATAATTTTTGAATGTAAAATTCTGAAGAAGGGAAGCATTTGTCCCTTTTGCACCCCCCTCGCTACGCCCCTGAGTATATTGGCTAAATTTGTACAAATAAAGTCCCACAGAATTTTTTCACAGTACAACAAGTATTTTGGGTAAAAAAAACCATGGGGCTGCCGCCCCTCATCTCTAATTACTTGCGAATGTAATGGTTTATCTATGCAACAATGGTATCAGGTTTAAGAAGAAGTTTTATCCCGGCTTCAGCTTTCTATTTTGAAAAAAAAGAAGGCTGAAGGATGAAACTTAGAAAGTTGAAGAATAAAACTTCTTCATAAACCACATACCATTGTTGCAGAGATAAACCGTTGCTTGTTAAAGTCTTCTTTTCTTTCAGCAGCCATTTTATTCGCCTACTTCCTGTTGCATATATATATATATATATGAATAGCGCGTTACACTTCCGGAATTCATATATATAATATATATGATCCAACACTTAATGAGATTTGAAAACAGTGTCGGATTAGGGGGGTGTCAGATTGCAGAGTGACTCTTGGCATACTTTAGTATGGAGACTGCATGTACCTCATAAGATGGTTGGATTGGAGTGAATGTTAGACTTCAGTAGTGATGAAGAGGCCCTGGAAACCCTTTATTTGGAGCCGTCTTTCGAACACAAGAAGGTTCTTGGTCACCATCCGATCTTGCAGACTTTTCCACGTTAGAATGTGAGTAACTTTTCAGGCAAGAATACAAGTTTCTGGAAGGGGTGTGGTTGCTGAAGCCGAAGTGACTTTACTGTTGTGTAGGTTTGGTAGAGATGATATGGTGCACCTTTGCTCAGCTCTTCAACGTCCTGAGCGGTATACATGTTCCCAAGGAATATCTGCGACATGCAGGAATGGAAGCAATGATGATTATGCTTCGGCGGCTGTCATATTCTAACAGGCTGAGTGATTTGGTTCCTTTCTTTGGACGTGCTTAGCCTGAGATCAGTGAAATCTTCAAAACTGTAAGACTATAGATCAATTGAACATGAACTGTCTGGTGTATGTCAGAGAACTTCAGCATTTATTCTGTACAGATCATTTGTGATGTCCATGCCCAATTTGAACATTTGCTGAATATCTTTAGCCTAGCCTGGTTGGATCTTGAAACATTTGCTGTAGCTGTTATTCATGCTAAAGGAGCACCTTTAACACAGTGTTTTGGATTAATTTTATTGATGGTACTGCAAGACTTATTTCTCGACCTATAGTGAATCAGCGCATTATGCATAGTGGCCACAAGCAGGTGCATATATTTTGCATCAAGTTCCAGGTGTACACACTGCATGAAAAGTTCTTTAATTTCCTTTCAGTCTGTATCAATGCCCAATGGACTTATTGCCCACATGTTTGGTCCGATAGAAGGTCGGAGACATGATGCCTTCATCTTAACTGAGAGTTGCTTGTTGAGCAAGCTGAAACAATTTGAAAGGCCAAATGGAGAGCCATACATCATATATGGGGATCCTGCCTACGGGGTGACAGCACAGGTTCTCTCCCCCTATTGCACCAATGGTCTCACTGCTGCTGAACAAGAATTCAACCGAAGAATGAGTGCTGTTCGGGTCAGTGTGGAGCGGACATTTGGCAAGGTGTTGCAGTACTTTTCTTTCTTGGATTACAAGAAAAATCATAAAGTACTACGTCAGCCACTGGAAAATACTACCTAGCTTGAGCTTTTCTTACAAACTGCCATACGTGTTTGTATGGGTCACATGCAGACTTCATTTTTCAGTGTACAGCCACCTACTTTAGAAGCATATCTAAGTAATCAATAAATGTTGTGCAAATTAGGTTAACTATACAGTAACAGTGTTTTACAGCAAAACTGCATGTAGTACAAAAACCAGTTACTGTTCGTTACCTAAATACTTTAAGGCAAAGATAGTATTGCTTTGCTCTCTTGCTGTTCCAGTTCAATTTTTCTTTTTCGTTCCTCTTCTTCCATTTCTAACTTCCACATCTGAAGCTCCAGTTCTTCTCTTCTGATTTCTAGCTCTTCTTTCTTCAATTTTGCCCTTGTCTCGAACTTCTCCCGCATTACTTCAATTGTAGATTTCTTACTCTGCCTGGTTGCTAATTGTGCATGTGATGAAGAAAAATGGGATTTAAATTGTGCAATGTCATGCACTTGGCATAACTTAGCTGCATGTCATTCACCCTTCATATTTCTTGGCTTATTGCTTTGGCTACAGCGGGGCTTTTTGTCATCATCATCCAGGTCAATGGATGATGATGAGCTATTTATAGAATACAACTTTTCCATGTGGGGCAAGAGAACTTTTGTTCCTACCTGAAGTTATAAGAGCTTGAATTTATGTTTTGAGGGTCAATTTTGCAGATGTTGGCTTTGGAAAGGAATTGTCAATGCCCAGTGCATGGAGAAGTTAGTAAATGTGTTGCTATAGCTATTTATGTGAAAAAATAGTCTTAGAAGCGGTCCTCCATGTAGCACCCAAAGTGTTTCACTTTTTAGTGAGGCTTAGAAAAACCTCACTAGCTTCTTCATAATAATAACAGGCCCAGCTCTCAAAAGGGAAATTATCAAAAAGTTAATGGGTCTACCTACTCGTTGAACCCTTGTTTGATGCTCTGAAGCTTTTACAAGTTGAGAACCGAAGCTGTAAATAAAGTGAAATTTTCACACCTCCGAATTAGCGTGGACTTGTCCCACATGCGTAAACTAACTTGGTATTCCTTCTATTGCTGCCTTCCTCATCTCCTCTCCTTTCTTTT
Organism: Halisarca cf. caerulea; assembly: GCA_963170055.1. Lineage (NCBI taxonomy): Eukaryota > Metazoa > Porifera > Demospongiae > Chondrillida > Halisarcidae > Halisarca > Halisarca cf. caerulea. The sequence goes on along the minus strand of CAUJGJ010000185.1, from coordinate 684,225 downwards.
TGTCCTCACTCTTCCTCAATAATGCTGCCTTCTGCTGATTTGCTTTTGGCTCAGCCACATCTCTTACATGCGTGCCTATGTCTTTAAGCAGTTGAAGTCGGTCTTCTTGTCCTTTATAAAGAGCTGGTTCTCTTGGGAGATCCAAAATATATTAGAACTACTGCCTAGTGTTGAGAGATTGTCCTTTTCAGTGCATGCCCACTATTGGAGATTCCTCTGTAGCTGTTCCCTGTGTCCTCTATTCCACTAGCAGTAGTATACATGCTCACGCACATCCGTGTACTGTACATGCAGTATTACGAATACACTAGCTCTTCCCTGTGTCCTCTATTCCAGGAGCAGAGTATCCTCTTGAACCTCTGAAGAATGTATTTGTTCACCTGGAGAGGTGCACAATACGGCTTCCATTGACCTTCCAACAGTGGTGTACTGTGCTGTCAGGTTTGAAGGATGCAAAGAATCTAAAGGAACTTGGTGTTCACATGCTACATGTATATTATGTTATGGTAAGTGCTACTGACATGAACTCCAAAGTGACAATGATGTGTTTCCATATTAGGGCAGCCACATCGGAGGTACTGACCCTGATTCACTTAATGCCATAGAAGAATTGGTAGCTACTAGCAATCAACTGGTGAAGGTTTATTTTAGTTGTAGTGAAGAGGTGAGGGGTAGCCACTAGTGTGTCTGTGGCTATCAATATGGTTCCATCTCTGACATATTATTGTAGATGTTTGGAGACTTGGGAGTCCTTATGTGGTCAATGGTGAAAGGGACTTTCCGGAACAAGAACATTTCAGAACTCAGAATTACTTACCGTGAAATTGTGTGTATATGTGTGTGTTTGTGTGTGTGTACATGTGTGTGTCTGTGTGTGTGTATGTGTGCCGGTGTGTGTGCCGGTGTGTGTGTGTGTGTGTGTGTGTGTGTGTGTGTGTGTGTGTGTGTGTGTGTGTGTGTGTGTGTGTGTGTGTGTGCATGTGTCCATGTGTGTGTGTGTGTGTGTGTTCGCCAGTGTGTGTGTGTGTGTGTGTGTGTGTGTGTGTGTGTGTGTATGTGTGCATGTGTGTGTGTGTGTGTGTGTGTGTATGTGTATGTGTGTGTGTGTGTGTGTGTGTGTGTGTGTGTGTGTGTGTGTGTGTGTGTACCAGTGTGTGTGTGTGTGTGTGTGTGTGTGTGTGTGTGTGTGTGTGTGTGTGTGTGTGTGTGTGTGATTGAGTGTGTGTGTGTGTGTGTGTGTGTGTGTGTGTGTGTGTGTGTGTGTGTGTGTGTGTGTGTGTGTGTGTGTGTGTGTGTGTGAACTCTGGTAGGTGGTGTGGACTTTACAAAGACTGTAATTTCAGGCAAAGGTTATGACGGAGTATGGTAGTACTCCATATGTAGAATTGGCGCCGAAAGTACATGGCTGCCATACATTAGAAAAAAAAATTGCCCAAACACTAACAATTAATGTCAGGTGTACATTACACAGTGTTCCAAGTACACTAGATATCGACTATTTGCATACTGTAGGATGATTGGGAGTGTCACTTAGCAAGACCTTTTGTGTTTCGAGTTTTGGAGGATTCAGCACACACTGACCACATCACTTGTATGAGGTTTAACTGGTCACTGTTTCCACTTCCACCACTACTAGGTGAGTATGGAAGCAGGTCAATGTTGACTGTACTCAATATTGTCAACATCAAACATTTGAGATGTTTCTCTTTCCACTCCATGACAGGTGATAAGTGGTGTGACCTACTGGTAGCAGGTCCAATGTCAAGACCAGTATGCCACCTTACACTATGGGCTACTCCTGCTGAGTGTGGACTATTGCTGAGCGGAATATGCAATGCTGAGCAACTGGAAGAGCTTGGCTTAGTAGTGAGTTCCTTCCAATATCCTGTCCACTTGTCGTACTATCACAATACCTTGTGCAGTGTCCATGACACCGTTAGCTTCTGTCTGTGATGCATGGATGAGGAGACAGTCTGGTCTGTCCAGGCAGTGTATGGTGTACTCCTTAGGCTATAGGTCTACTACCATCTCATATTGTTATTAGACTAGGAGTGTTTGACAGATGAACTTATAGCTGCCATATGCATTGAGGGCAAACTTAAAAGTATGTACTATCAGTGTCGTACCCTCCTCTCCGCTCCTCTCCCTACCTCATGTACTGTACGTACATGAGGTAGGGAGAGAGCTAGGAGTACTTGCTAACAGTGTTGTTTTCATTACTGTACATGAGGTAGAGAGGGAGCAAGGAGTACTTACTATCAGTGTTGTCTGTACTGTACATGAGGTAGAGAGAGAGCAAGGAGTGATTGCTATCAGGAGTATGTGCTATGCCACAGATACTTATACTATCCAAGATTTATTGATTTTGCTATTAGATTTGGCTGCTAGTGAGAGACGAAACTCCTGTGGATGTACAGGCAGTGGAAGGTGCATTGTCCAATTGTAGATTGAGGAAACTGAGAATTGTAAGTTGTTTTATGAGTTTGTTTCTGTAAGCCGATCTGTGGCAGTGTATGCATGTACTTGTTCAGTGGATTCTACTTCTCACAATTAGGATGTGAGCGGAGAATTTTCCCCTCAATGGTACTACCTCTGTGATGCTGTTCTAAGGGGAATTGCTGCCAACCACTGCAATGTGGACTTTATGCTGCGTTGGAGTTACCACGGTGCTGATCAGCGTCCCATGTCACAATTGCTTCATCAATGGTTAGAGACGTTTGAGGTTGTCGGGAGAGAAAAGGGGACTTACTTCATATCAAAACCTCCCACTCCAGCTGGTGAGGTTGTGTGTGTAGTGTGTCAATCATTGTGTACTGTTCAAGTGACATTCATATTTGTTCACAGGAATACGTGTGAGGGGTTAAATGTACTTACATGTACACATCCACTTATGTGTGTGCATGTGTGCATGTAGTACTCATGTACATGTGTGCATGCAGTACTCATGTACATGTGTGCATGCAGTACTCATGTACATGTGTGCATGCAGTACTCATGTCATGTGTCATGCAGTACTCATGTACATGTGTGCATGCAGTACTCATGTACATGTGTGCATGCAGTACTCATGTACATGTGTGCATGCAGTACTCATGTCATGTGTGCATGCAGTACTCATGTCATGTGTCATGTGAAGGAAACCTTGTAAGATGAGTTGTGTGTTGTCCCTCTCTCCTCAGCATCCAAGAAGATGTCCCCTCCACTGTCTCCTTCAAGAGAGGACCAACCTCATCCCATCTCACAACCCTCCTCTCCAGTGCTGACCTCGGCACCCAAATCTCCAGAACACACTAAGTCCATTTCATCATCTTCACTGTCAACTGGAAGAGATCCCACTTCCCATCCACTACAAGGTGAGTTTGTGTGTACTTGTTGTTTGGACTGTCTACCACAGCCTCTCTGTGTGGTCAGGTACAGTAGGTGGAGTGGTTGGTAGGAGCGGTTGGTAGGAGTGGTTGGTGGGTGGAGTGGTTGGTAGGTGGAGTGGTTGGTATGTGGAGTGGTTGGAGTGGTTGGTATGTGGAGTGGTTGGAGTGGTTGGTGGGTGAAGTGGTTGGTGGATGGAGTGGTTGGTATGTGGAGTGGTTGGTGGGTGGAGTCGTTGGTAGGTGGAGTGGTTGGTAGGTGGGAGGACTCAGCATAGAGGTGTGGTGTAGCCAGACTACAATTTTGACTGATAAGCCTCCTGTGTGCAGCAGTCACCTGTCTACAACAGCCACCTGTCTACAACAGCCATCTGTCTTTAGCAGCCTTTCATCTAAAGCAGCCTTTTGTCTACAGTGGTCACCTGTTTATAGCAACTAACTGTCTATAGTGGTCCACTGTCTGCAGCAGTCATCTTCATAATTGTTATAACCTCACTATAGTATTGAACAGTGCAGACACCTGTCTACAGCAGTCACCTGTCAGTCATATCTGTACCACACACCTGTCTACAGCAACCACTTGCTTCTACTACTCACCTATTCAGTGCAGTCACCTGTCTACAGCAGCCACCTGTCTGTAGCAACCACCTGTCTACAGCAGCCACCTGTCTGCAGCAGCCACCTGTCTGTAGCAGCCACCTGTCTGTAGCAGCCACCTGTCTGTAGCATCCATGCAGTCCTTCTGTCAGTACTTTACTCTTCTCCTGCACAATGAGTGAACTTTCTAGAACAGCCACAGGTTGTGGTTTACAGTGAACTTTACCATTGAAGTTCACCTCATGTGGTCTGTACATGTAGTGGTACATATGTCTCCGATGAGGTGATATTGTGTGTGTCTGTGTGTGTGTGTGTGTGTGTGTGTGTGTGGTGTGTGTGTGTGTGTGTAGTGTGTGTGGGGGGGTGGGTGTAGTGTGTGTGTGGGTGGGTGAGGTATGTAGTATTCACGTGTGTGAGGTTATGAGGTGGTATTGTGTGTGTTCTCAGCCTCACAGGAGCCATCCAGTGTGGAAGGTGTCATCAAAGGTACATCTTCCTTCCTCCCGTACATGGACAAGATGCTGCCTCACCTGCTGGTCCTCGGTACAGCACTGGAAGTGGAGGACTACACAGCAGCTGTGGTGGATGCTCCAGGAGCTCCAAAGACCATATGCATCAAAATACTAAAAGAGTGGCTCGATTCCACCCCCAACCCAACCTGGAGGGTGTTCTGTGAGAAACTGAAGAAAGCTGAAGAACTGAACAGAGTGAGGAGGATTGTAGAAGCCAAGGAACTGTGATTTCTGCCTTGTTTGTTTAGTATTATGTTGTCCATTCAATGCACAGTTGACCACCTCTCAATGCATTTGCTGTACATCATGTAAATGCTTTCCCGCTAGTGTAACTATAGTTCTTTGATTTTGGATTTCTGAATCACCAGTTTAATTATTGTTGTCGATTTACTTTGCTTATGTTACTAACTGTTATTAAATAATTTTGTACATGGTTTGTTCAATGTGCTCCATGCTAACATGATCAAATGGCATGCAACCCTCGGCTAGTATCCATGGTGGTGGTAAGCAGGGTTGGGGCCAACTTGTGCATCCTCTTTTGCAATCTTTTGCAATTGTGGGTGCCTGTGAGAATAGCCAACAGCTAACGGCCTCCCCCCCAGTACTTGAAATAATTTTTTAAGACTCCTGACCTGCATGACCTCCAATTCACATAACTTGCGCAACACGTCATGTGAGGGGAACTTCGAATTCCGAAGAATCTTCCTCCACAAGTCGTCTCGGAACCAGACCCATGCAACTACGCTCTGTGAACCAGACCCATGCACCAAGCTGTGTGATGTCACAGAGCGTGGTGAATGGGTCTGGTTCCGAGACTACTCCACAGGCTAGCTATAGTTCTTCATATACCTGATCACGAAATATAATATCCAATACTAACATTGCTATAAGTGTCTAGTGTGGCTATAGTGTGTCGTGTGTCCCTTGTGTCTAGTGTGTCTAGTGCACGTGTGTCTTAGTCTCGCGCAGCCCAGACCACGCTTTCCGGATCCGCTCCCTATTTATTATGCTGACGTCATCTTGTCAACGTCAGTCCCCGAAAATGGCCGAGCGGGTTTGGGTCTGAGCTACGCCAGACTACCTTACGTAGGGGTCACAATGAAAAATATCATTGCTGTCAGAAACATCCGAAAATTATGTTTTCGGTGAAAATCAGTACGGCGAATCTAATGGTAGTTACCATTTTTCGATTGGCCGATTTATGACCAAGTTATGCGTATAATCATAATTTGGTGCAATGCAGGTGGTTTAAGTAGAGCAATCTCCTCCAATTTTCTGCCATGGATAGCGGAGGGATGGATCTGTCACACCAAATCTTGTCCCCCTATAAGTTGTCCGGCGTGGGCGCTTATCGAATACAAACTCTATACCGGCGAGGCGTTAGGGTTAGGGTTGGGTTAGGGTTTAGTATTGATGAAACGATAGGGGGACAACTTGCGGCAGGGGACCATTCACGGCATTACAGATCAACCTTGCACAGCGTGAGGGTTTGTTTTGCGTATGTTTCGAGCTTGTAAGGACGCTTAGTGTGGAAATTTCCGTGATCCCCATCCGACAAATGCAAGGATAACTGTCCGAAATACACCTTTTCTTTCACTTTCCTAGTTGATCATGAAAGTGGTGAGTATCTGCTACAATTTTGGATCCATTTCAACTGCGCACTTGTGGAAAATAATCTTCTCACGCGCATTGCACCAGAATTATGATTAATTTTTACGCTTAACTTGGTCATACTTCGACCAATCGAAAAACGGTTATCACCATTAGATTCGCCGTACTGACTTTCATCTAATACATCAATATCGGATGTTTTCGACGACAGTAAATTTTTCATTGTGACCCCTTAGTCTGGCGTAGCTCAGACCATAGATAATCTATACATACGGTACGTATGTATAGATTATCTATGCTCAGACCCAAACTCGCTCGGCCATTTTCGGGGACTGACGAAAATTTCCGTGACGCCCGGTGACGTCAGTCCCCGAAAATGGCCGAGCGAGTTTGGGTCTGAGCTACGCCAGACTAGTGACCCCTATTACGCTCGGTAATAATTTATATAGAATATGAATATCATTATAATTCGTGATCTCATAGACCGTGCCTCCGTTAGGGTCTGAGGTACCCCGAACTAGGAAGAGGAGAGATTGACCACGAAAGATTGAGAGAAATGGCACAATCGTCAAAGACCACTGCTAATATGGATGTTTCGTTTCTTCAAGGTATCCATCCGACTAAATCCTAGGTTTAGTAGCGCGTTTCAGTAGTTCACTGATCTCCACAATAACATCGATATCATAACAAGTTTTGTGTATTTTCTAATCATGTCTCACTTCAAGTTTCATCTCTCACAACAGTAGGCCTAAGGTCTTACGTAAATCATTGATACTACGTATCCATGGGCAAAGCGGGGTAAAACGGAACACTAGGGGTAAAATGGAACAAAGGGAACAGGATCTTGCTTTTGTTATAGCTATATAAACTACATTTACCACTACTTAATCCCCAATTCCCATAGACAACTTGCCCAAAAATAGGACCCTGTAAGTTGCTCTTGCATGACACTGCTTTGTTCAGCTGTTCCAAATTACCCCGCCTTATACCCTAATAATTCTAACTCACCCATGTGTGCACTCTTTTATACTGTGCGAAGTTTTAGTGTCTATGCCTGAGCCCTCGGTCTATGCCTACAGCACATTGTGTACATTGAAAGTATGTTTGTATGTCTCTTCTCAGGGTCCACTCAACCATTCCAATCAGAACAGTTCATGAAGAAATACAGAAAGAGATTTATAGATTGTCTGAAGCCATTTTTTATCGCTGATTTGTTAAGGGTATATGACGTGGTTCCAGACAACCTTTACCTCGAGATGAAGGAGAAGAAGATTAGCGAAAAAGATGCCAGTGCCAAATTGTTTCTTCATCTTTGTTTCCATGGTAACCCGGACATGATCCACGACCTCTGTTATATCATGGCTGACCGGACAATGTATCCTCTGATGAAGAAGCTCGGAGAGGACATGAAGAGAGACAGTGACCTCCCTCCATCCACTGACCTCCCTCCATCCAGGGACCTCCCTCCATCCAGTGAGTTCCTTGTAGATCTGCATGTTGGCTCTGTGGTGAGAGGTGACGTGTACTAGCTGAGATGATTCCGTCATGAAAGGTCACTTTGTGACCAGTTCTTTTGTAGGGGAATGTACTGCACAGTGCACCTCCAACCCATGTAGCCTCATATATGTCTGTCTAGCCTTATACCCGTCTAGCCTCGTGTCTGTCTAGCCTAATATACTTATGTCTAGCCTTATACTTGTCTAGCCCTATACCCATGTAGCCTCATGTATGCATGTCCAGCCTATAGCATTTAACCTTGAACCTTGAACCTTGAACCTTGAACCTTGAACCCACATATTGCTAACAACCAATGATAGTGGTGTCTTTAGAATGATTTCCTGGACTATCGCCATAGATACAAAGGGTATAGGGTATTCTTGTTTATCCTGGGGAACCTTTAGCCAGAGGCTACTGTAAGTGGTACCCATGTACAAGGGGACATCTAGGAGAGGGCTTCACAACATTTCTGAGTTTTTATCTCGCCTAGGGATAGCCCTGCCACAAACACATGGAAAACCATCACCCCTGTCCTCTAGCCTCATGTACATATGCAGGTGATGTATCCGCAATATATCATACAGTAACTATGAAATCAGCATACAGGACTATACATACATGCATACATACATATGTAGGTGGTTGTACTGTGCAGTGCTCCCCCCACCCCCTCAAGGCAGAATGTTGAACCTATAGCTCATGTGACCACATTCATATCATGTCTATCCACAGCAGTGTGCCACTTGACGAGTCTTTGATTTGGGCAGTAGCAATGTTTATACTTCATAGAGAGATACTCTTAAGCTGGCATGTTTTATGCAAAGACTCGTAGACTATACATACTGTAAGTATGTGCGGGATGTAGGAATTTGTGATGCATGCACTCATTCCAACTAAACTCTGTCTACTCCAATTTTGTCTATAGCCGTATACTTATACGAACATGCTTACGTATGTCTAGCCTATACCCATCTAGTCTCATGTACGTGTGTGTGTGTACCGTCTAGCCTTATGTATGTCTAGTCTAGCCAACAGCCCAGTACTTCTCCTTGCACCCTACAAAGAGACTTTTTCCCTATGAGTGTGAGGAGAAGTGCTGTACAGGGCTAGTGGCTAAAGACCAGCCAGAACTGACATGAGCCACCCCTCCTCCCCACACCAGAAGTACCTCCCTCTACCTGTGGTCTCATTTGTACCTACTGCAGGTTGTCCCCCTCAATCCCGGACTGTAGTGACATCTACAACTGCTGAACCAACACCATCATCGTCCACATCAGATGATGAGAGGACAAGGAAGTTGAAACAGGTATGTAACAGGTCCTAAGACGTTGACTTGTTACTCAAGTGGCTGTGGTTGTACCTGTGTCTGGTGCTGACCTGTACTTCTTCAATGACCCATATTTTACCTATGTAGATGGTAGGGGGGGGGGGGGGGGATTTCTTCCACATCACAAATATTTGTATATGGTAAATGAATCACGGCAACAAAGTGTATGCTGAAATATTTATCATTTGTTGTAGGTTGTGAAGAATTTGAAATAATATTTTTACAATATTCCCACTGCTCATGCAGTAGTTTGCAAATCATGTGTATATGGTACTTAATGTAGTTAATGATAAACAATGGACGGCCACCGTGCCATGATCAAAAAACCCTCAGAAAAATTGATGCCCTCCATGCTTTGCTATTTGCACCCGCATAAGACAAGATTGTTGGTTGCCATCTGTCGTTGATATTCTGTTTAAACTTCCCTCTCGTCGCTGATTGGCTGGATGAGTATAAGGTTTAGGATGAAGGCCTCGGGAGCGAGATATGTAAGAAAGACAACATTTATCCTTATTTTCAACCCGTTAGAATGATCGTGTACACTTCACTCCTTTCTTTCAGACAATTTTTGTTTGTGTACCAGCCAAATGAAGATTTTGTTTCGCTAGACAACAGAAGCGAAGTCCGCAGTTGCTGGCTATACGTAAGTAGAGTACACCAGCTCTTTTGATCTTCCTTCTGGCGCACTTTTATAATAAAATTGGTCGCATAACTATTGCTCTACTACAGTGACATCGAGAATCATGTGTGTGGAATGACAACCAATCAACTGGTGTCCGTTGCTTGCACAGCCGCCATGCTATATGTTAACTTTATTATGGGAAGTACCATATTATGTACAATATGTACCCGTTCATTGACTGCAGGCTTATGAAAGATTGGGACAGTTCTACACTAGAGATGACGTGACTGGTGTGAAGTGTAGGTATTCTCGGAACATTGAGTTCATCAATTTAGCAACTGTTAAACGTAGTTATTGTCAAGCCAAACCTAAAAAAGATGTCACAGAATTTCTCCAGGCAGTCATCCATGGTGTTGATGGCTATTATGAAAATTCAAAGCCCATTGAATATGAGAACATTTTAACCTGTTTTAAGGAAGATTCAGGGAAAAGAGTGGTCATAAGTGGACCTCCAGGATGTGGGAAAACTACCTTTGCCCGCAAGCTGTGCAAGGATCTCTATTCAGGACAACTTCCCCACAAGTACCAACTTGTGGTTTTTACTGAGCTGAGACGATTGAGACTGCACATGGACAAAAGACAAAGAGACGACATTGACCTTCCTTTCTTAATCCACCACTTGGATCTTCCTGAGCTGTGTCCAGTGATAGAGGAGCAAGCTGGAACTGGAGTCCTTCTAATTCTGGATGGATTCGATGAGGTTGCAGACTGGCTGGGAAAGTCCCCATTCCTGTCCAAGCTCTTATCATGTGAAGATCGTTACTTCAGCCAATGTGATGTGTTTGTGACCACTCGACCTTCACGATATATTGATCTGACATCTATGATAGAAGCATCTCCATTTAATGTGCACATTGAAATTCTCGGTTTCACATGCTCCAACATTGACAGCTACATCCAGAGCTACTTCAGAAGTGATGCAGACAAATCACAGAAGGTAATCCAGCGTCTGAACACCTTCCCTTTAGTGAGAGGCATATGCCGCATCCCTAGGGTCCTGGAAATAGTGTGCATGGTGCAGGAATACCTCAATGACGACCCCCTTCCAGAGAATCTAAGTGGTATATTCCTGAAGTACATCTGCCACCAGTTGGAGGAGCACCTCAGTCAGACACACCCATCTGTCAAGACGAGGATCCGAAACCTCCTGAAAGTCCCAAAAAAACGGTTTCCAGGGTTTTACCAGCTCTGTGAGGTGGCATACGAGTGCTGTCTCAATCAGCATCTGATTCTGACTGATGGAGATTTGGGTGACTTGAAGAAATACGTAGACACTCGCGGCAGCATCTACAACCTTCTGTTTTCCGAGGACGTTGATGACCACAGTCCAATTGCAGGTGTCCTCTACCAGGTTGATCACAAGACAGTACAGGAAGCTTTGGGTGCAGTTCACATCGGATGTCAGAGTGAGGGAGAGCAAGAGAAGATCTGGAGTGAATGGTTCAACACTCCACACATGGCTGAGGTGTGGAAGATGTACTGCGGACTGACCAGACTTAAACATGTTGATTTGGCATCTCTCAGTTTCTCCTCCTTATCAGAGCGAGCCAGAGAAGTGATGGACCAGTACCTCCTTCGGGATGACAACATGCTTGTGATGATGTCCCTGTACGAAGGCAACAACAGATCTGTATCAAGTCAAGTTCTCCAAGCAGTGTTCAAGAACACTATTTGTTCATCCATTCAGTTTCCTTACGATTCCCAAGTGGTAGCATATGCCATTGAACACCACCCTACTGTAGAGAGAGCCTGTCTGGATTTTGGTTATTTTCGTGCTCTCTCAGCAAGTGGTGAGTGATGTGATCATGCTGCATGTGAGTACACAATTGCTGTGCTCTGTGCATTCCTGCATATGTGGGGTGGGGTCTTTTTAGTAGGACCTTTGATGGTGGACTGGTTGGAGCGTTAGTTTCTGTAAGTGTATTCTACAGAAGCAAAAGGGACAAGGTGCATGGTTTGAGGGTGAACTGGTGTAAAAAGATGAGGGTTGTTGTCTATAAGCCCTATTTACACTGGAGCGTTAAACCGGTTTAGAAAGCGCTTTAAAGTTAAATCGGTTTAAACCGCTTGCGTGTAAACACGTTAAAGCGATTACGAAACCGGTTTAGCTAAACCACCTTTCGAGGTGGTTTGAAGTCGGTTCGAAACCGGTTTAAAATAAAGCGCTTTGAGTGTAAACGGTTTTAGCAGGTTAATGCGATTTAAAATTGGACAGTGGCTTTACCTTTGTTATTTATTCCCAGCAAGAAGTCCTATTCTATTTCGAAGAGATTCTACAAGGTAGTTGAGAGAAAATTTTACATATAGCGGACGTTTCAGAGGAAGAAAACTATTCGAAGATAGCCGAAGAAGTGGATGCTAGAATTTTACCACCGACGAATGCCGCGGTACACTACACGCATTCATTTTACAAAGAAAGGATAACAAGACCACCAAAGTATAAATTGATGACGCTTTTCGTCTTCTACTTAGGATAAAACGGTAAACGTCTCTTAAAGCGATTTAAAGCATTCACACTATTGAGTTCAAATCGCCTTTGAAATCGGCTCAAGCTGTTGTGTGTAAACGCGTTAAAGCGATTTAGTTAAATCGCTTTCGAAAGCGGTTTAACTAAATCGCTTTAAATTTCTCCAGTGTAAATGGGGTATTAGTTAAACCGCTTTCGAAAGCGATTTAACTAAATCGCTTTAACGCGTTTACACACAACAGCTTGAGCCGATTTCAAAGGCGATTTGAACTCAATAGTGTGAATGCTTTAAATCGCTTTAAGAGACGTTTACCGTTTTATCCTAAGTAGAAGACGAAAAGCGTCATCAATTTATACTTTGGTGGTCTTGTTATCCTTTCTTTGTAAAATGAATGCGTGTAGTGTACCGCGGCATTCGTCGGTGGTAAAATTCTAGCATCCACTTCTTCGGCTATCTTCGAATAGTTTTCTTCCTCTGAAACGTCCGCTATATGTAAAATTTTCTCTCAACTACCTTGTAGAATCTCTTCTTGTGATTGTGTGATTTGTTCACTGTTTACAGATCTGAAGCCACTGAATGAGAGCATTAGGAAACTGAAAGCTATTGAGTTTAAGGAATGTCCACCATTGACGACAATGTTGTCTGCATTGTCAGGAAAAGTTGAGGAGCTCAGAGTAACTATAGATACAAATGTATGCCATCCTCTCCAGTGTTTGTACACATACAGCGAGCTGTACTCATGTACACGTGTGTGCACATGTGTCCTACTGTATGAGCTCAGTTTCGCAGGATGAAACTTGCATGGTTTTGACATAGTCTCGCGTTGCCCAGACCTGCTTCTCGTCTCCATTTTTCAGTAAGACGTCATTTGGTCGGTGAGAAGGGGTCTGGTGAGCAGCCTATACCTGTTTTGTTCTGGAGGCACCGCGTTTCGGTGACTCATTAATATGCAGTTACCATAGCAATTATAATGTTCATAAGCAAAACGCACACACAGCACATAAATATTGACATCAACGAGAACCACTAGCTGGAGAACCTGAGCCGCAATACTAGGCAGCCAATTCATGTACCCTCAGGATTTGCTGGAATTCCAAAAATATCGCTTGTGAAATAGGAGACGGGCAGTCTGCGTTAGGTAGAGATTCTATTAGGTATTATTATTACGTTCTGAAGAGGTCTATTATTGATAAAAGCGTTTCTACTATCCAGGCGGTTGTCGCTAAAGCATGCCTTGTTATACTACAGATACCGCTGCAATGATTTGAAGAAACGTTGCAGCTAAAGGATCAGCTACTCCAGCAGCTGCTATAGAGCTGAAATCCAATGCACTGGTACACGTTGCTGAACAAATCGTTCGGCAAGTGTCCACTATGCTATTGCTGAAAAAATCTTAGATATCGTATTTTCTCTAAAAAATTGTCAGGCTCTGGGGGTGAAAGAATTTGTCCGTCAATTAGAATAGAGTGGGAAAGGTAGCAAAGTCCAGACCTGGTGAATATATAGAATAAGTCTGATGGGTTTTTAGAATCGACAAATCTTTAAAGATGCTTTCATAAGGAACAATTGGATAAAGGAAAATGGCTGTGTTTGAGCTTTCGGTTTCCGCCGCTGTTCGTGGATATCACATCTACAAGGACGAATGGTTGCCAGAAACTACTGATACTTTCTGCTGCTGACGAGAAGTTGATAATAAACATGACAGGTTTGGGCAGGAGGAGTCTTTGCACCACTGAAACTTGATTCGTCCATTCTAGAAGAAACAAACAGCGTTCGCTACTAATACCACCTTCTTTTCCAACCACACGTGGAACAAGGTGATGAATCTTTAGAATAACTTCCTGTGGTGACAAACTTTAGAGTCATGTAGCGAAAATAAAAAATCAGGAACTTCGTCAGGGTTAGGATAGACAAGTGCAAGGAAATTTTGCCTGACGAATTTTTGGGGTAAGGAATTTTTAGAGAGCTAGAATACGGTAACTAACGCCATTTGCATTAGTCACAATGCGGATTTCGCAACACACGGCAGCTCCAGAACAAAACGGGTATGGGCTGTTCACCAGACCACTTCTCACCGACGTAATGTCGTCATAATACAAAATGGAGGCGAGAGATTGGAAGCCATACTGCAAGCATGTGAATATATTAAGCCCACAAAATGTTTGGTCAATTAATTTGTGCAATTATGCACAGTGGCTGTCAAAAGACCAGGCATTGAGAAACACTGCAGCACCTTTGCTCTTTTCTCCAATGGTTTTTAGTTACAAACAAACGAAGTTTAGACCCGCAAAAATAGAACCCATTGAAAATTGTGAAAATCAGCAATCCGTGAACGTTTCATTCTGTGAGGATTTGAGCACGTACGGTACATGCAGGATGTGGAGATCCAGTGCATTGTATGTGGTCATTGTCCTCTGAAGTGCATGTACACGGACGTGTAAACCTACAGTGTGTGTGTGTGTATACATGATATGGTGTGCACTGTGTACTGTGCACTGGTTGGGGGTTGTATGTGATGTCCATGGATCTGTTTCTAATACCACATACAGAGTATTGTGGTGGACAACAGTTTAGGCCTTTAGATTTGTAGTTACTGCTTTCTGTGTGATTGATTTACTTTACACACATGCGCACAACGATCATCCACGTACGTACCTGTACGTCTCCTGTCTTGTCTTGTGGTGGTTCCATTCTATTATTCAACTAATGGTTGTGGTTCCCCTTCCAACTTCACATCAACCATACATGTACACAGACGTCTAAATCTACAGTATGACATTGTTTGCATGTTATACATAATATGATGTGTACTGTGTACTGGTTGGGGTTGTGCGATATCCATGGGTCTGTTTCTACTACCACGTACAGATGATTGATGAACAGATGAAGCGTGATGTAGGACGTGAAGAGTATTGGAAGAAAATAAGTGATGCTTTGGAAGCTAGCCATTGTCTCAGATCAGTACAATGTCATATTCATTTTCATGGAGTATCATGGCCACATGAATTGTTTGCAGTGCTAATCGGTCTATGTACAAAGGAAAGACTCACTGAGCTCACTATTGACGCAAAGTATGGTCTGGAAGGTACGTATGTACTGAGTCTCTGATGGTTATCTGTTTTGACACCACAGCACAAGGTGATGCACACCACACACACATAACCACAGGTACAGTATACGTATACACACACAACCACAGGTACAGTATACGTGTACACACACATAACCACAGGTACAGTATACGTGTACACACACATAGCCACAGGTACAGTATACGTGTACACACACATAACCACAGGTACAGTATACGTGTACACACACATAACCACAGGTACTGTATACATGTACCAGTGTTCACGATAACTTTTTGGAGGTGTCTGGACAATTTGTCAGGACCAACTCTAGAATGTCCAGACATTCACATATTTGCTCGGACATGATAATTTTGATAAGCGATCAAGTACTTTGCTCACTCCTCCTTGCTATCATGTATGCAGTTGTAAGCATACATGTAAAGATTCTGGTATTTCATACTATTTTTAGTAGTAATTTAGTGTTTTCCCACTTTTACTACCATGTACACTCTGTTTTCATTTGCAAAACAACATTACAGTAGACCCTCGATTATCCGGACCCCTTTGGTCACAGCAAATTTCTAGGTCCAGATAAGTGAAATTACAGGTTTTTTGCACACATGCATTATTAAAAGTTATTGTATTGTAAATGTATTTCAATCTTTAATCAATGTATGGAAATCACATGTATTAGTATTGCAGATAATCAAGGCCTTAGGGTCCGAATAATCAAGGGTCTGGATAACCGAGGTCCAGATAATCGAGGGTCTACTGTATTACATTCAGTGCAAGTGAAGAGGCTTGTACCACATGCTTTCATAGCACCGTAGTCCACATATACCTCTAGGAGAGGCTGCTTTGAACTGCAGGGCTACTAATCAGCTGTTTGTTTCCTTAATTTTAGTTCCACTGCCTAATTAATAGCAGAAAGTGACAGACCACAAATCTGTCACCTGAACAATAACAACCTCCTACATCCATAAACACTTCCTTTGAGCTGACACAATGTCAGGACAAAGTTGATAACATTTGGACATTCACAGAAATGATCGGAAAATGTCTGATGTCCGAACGTTATTTCAAACACTGGTGTACACACACACAAACACAGGTACAGTATATGTGTACACACAAACAAACACAGGTACAGTACACATGTACACACACACAAACACAGGTACAGTATACATGTACACACACACAAACACAGGTACAGTATACGTGTACACACACACATAAACACAGGTACAATATACGTGGACATACACACAAACACAGGTACAGTATACGTATGTGTACACACACACACACACATAAACACAGGTACAGTATACGTGTACACACACATAACCACAGGTACAGTATACGTGGACACACACACAAACACAGGTACAGTACACACACACACAAACACAGGTACAGTACACGTGTACGCACACACAAACACAGGTACAGTACACGTGTATGCACACACAAACACAGGTACAGTATACGTGTACACATGAACTGAATGTACACACAGGGACACCTGATCCAGCACATTGTTGGACATCTGGTGGAGTTTAGTGATCAGGTCTGTATAAGCTGATAAAGACCTAAACTTGTTTAGTGCTGTGATATTTTATTATTGTTATTGGTTCTCATGTCACACCAATGGTCCATGTAATAGTTGTATCCTGCCTTGGTGTGCTACAGCAGCCATAAAGTGCTGATTGACCGAAGGCGCAGCCCGAGGTCAATCAATTAGCACTTTATGCTGCTGTAGCACACCAAGGCAGGATACAACTATTATGTGTCATGGTGAAGCGGGAAACTTTCGCGGAAGAAAACCTTTGCGAATTTCGCGAACAAGAGAGGATTCGCAAAATTTTTATTCGCGAAAAGTCAAAAAGGATTGAAGCGTCGTTGTGCGTTATTCAGTACATAGACGCTATCGAGGACGCTATGTAACCAGTTTTGTTCGTGCTAAGCCTTTTATTTGAAGATGTACTCGGTCGTAACGCTTAGTTGTACAGCTTATGGCTGCTATGCCGGGATTGCTTCAAGTACTTTCGACCTTCTAAACCGACACTACCGGTTCTCTCTGCTTATACAGTATCTTCATCAGATTCTACGATTACAACTGCAGACAAGGAGATAAGGCAAGTTCCCAGAGCTCCTTGTAGGCACGATAGCCTCGCACGATATTTTTCAGTACGTAGGTCACGCGTATGCATGTGTGTTTCCACACACGTGGAAACACACATGCTTTGATATGGCCACGTACACAATGGCTGCCTTACCAATCCGCGAAAGTTTTCTTCCATATAGAATTTCTTTTGGACGATTCGCGAAAGTTTTCTTCGCAAAATTTGTCTTTAGATGATTCACGAAAGTTTCCCGCTATACGGCAAAACACTGCAAATGTGACAATTGACAACTATAATTAATGAGGCATGAATGGGTTTTGACTGGGCAGGAGATTGACAAGACCCTTGACCTGTGCTACATCAGAGTAGCAGGGCTACATCGTGAATGTAAGCCCGCGGTACTCTTTGATCCACCCAACTTTCGCCCCCGCACCATGACACATATATATATATATAATATATATATATATATATATATATATATATATATATATACAGTGGCACCTTGCTAATCCGACACTCCAATAGACCACATAGTTTTTGCTGGATTAGCAAAAATTCTAGATTATTGAGAACTCATGCATGCAATTACTCTCTGAACATTTACTATACTATAGAATAGTGAATAGATTAGAATAACCAAGGCTGCAACTGAATTAGATGTTAAAAATAACACTAAAATGTTGCCCTGCTTAGAGTAATACAAACTTTAAAGTACGGTTAGCAAGTCAGCATGGTTTCTAGTTCATTTGCAAACTAGATTAAGGGCCTTCTTTTGTATCGTAGGCCCACTAACTGGAATGTTCTTCGAACCATCCTTGTTGAAAAATTGAAAATGATCTTATTAATGTAATCTAATTCTGCTGGCTTATTCAGGCGCTGGCGTTTG
>CAUJGJ010000185.1:658574-661074 GCA_963170055.1 Halisarca cf. caerulea | reverse complement strand
CTGCACGACGTAAAGAATTAGGTATTTCAACTCTTAGTGCTAGACAAAAAGTACACTTGGCCCAAACCGTTTATAAGTGCTTATCTCGACAATCACCTACTTATCTTAACAACCTTTTTTCCACACCAGCCTCTCATTACAATACTCGGGCATCTTCTACTTCACAATTAAACCTTCCACGTTTTCGTACTTCCCTTGCTTTTAGGCATTTAGTTTTGTTTGCGCATCATTATGGCGATCGCTACCAAATAATATCCGATGCTGTGTGGACTTTCGGGTGTTTACAAAATTATGTGAAAATCACTTTTAAATGAATAACTCAATATAATTTGTACATATCATCAATCAGACACTCTTTTCACTCATGTACCAATATCATATCTCATTACAGATTGAATTTATTCCATTCACTAATGTCTCTATCACTAAATTTATCATTTTTGCTCATCTATTAATTCTATCAATTTGTCATTTCACCTTAATACATTTAACTTCGAACTCTTTTTGTTGAATCTTTGTACACCCTTTTGTTTCTTTGTTTTTGCCTTTTGTCACTTTTCTTTTCTGGGTGCCACTTACAGTAGCCTCTGGCTAAAGGTTCCCCAGGTTAAATAAGAATACCCTATACCCTATACTCAAACATTGTCAACATCAAACATATGAGATGTTTCTGTTTTCACTCCATGACAGGTGATAAGTGGTGTGACCTACTGGTAACAGGTCCAATGTCAAGACCAGTATGCCACCTTAGACTATGGGCTACTCCTGCTGAATGTGGACTATTGCTCAGCAGAGTACACAATGCTGAGCAACTGGAAAAACTTAGTTTAGCAATAGTGAGTTCCTTCCAATATCCTGTCCACTTGTCGTACTATCACAATACCTTGTGGAGTGTCCATGACACTGTTAGCTTCTGTCTGTGATGCATGGATGAGGAGACAGTCTGGACTGTCCAGGCAGTGTATGGTACACTCCTTAAGGCTGATCTAACACCATCTTGTATGTACTTGCTACATATTAGATTCATATGTGGATGAGAGAAGAAACTCCTGTGGATGAACAGGCATTGGAAGGTGCATTATCCAATTGTAGATTGAGGAAACTGAGAATTGTAAGTTGTTTTGTGAGTTTGTTTCTGTAAGTCTGATCTGTGGCAGTGTATGCATGTACTTGTTCAGTGGATTCTACTTCTCACAATTAGGATATGGGCAGAGAATTTTCCCCTCAACGGTACAACCTCTGTGATGCTGTTCTAAGAGGAATTGCTGCCAACCCCAACAACGTGGACTTTGTTCTGCATTACAAATACTACAGCACTCATCAGCATATCATATCAAAACTGCATCATAAATGGTTGAAGAAGTTTGAGGTTGTCCAGAGAGGGATGGAGTCTTACTTTATATCAAAACCTCCCACTCCAACTGGTGAGGTTGTGTGTAGTGTGTCAATCATTGTGTACTGTTCAAGTGACATTCATATTCGTTCACAGGAATACGTGTGAGGGGTTAAATGTGCTTGCATGTACACATCCACTGATGTGTGTACATGTGTGCATGCAGTACTCATGTCATGTGTGCATGCAGTGCTCCTGTACATGTGTGCATGCAGTACTCGTGTATATATGTGCATGCAGTACTCATGTACATGTGTGCATGCAGTACTCATGTACATGTGTGCATGCAGTACTCCTGTCATGTGTGCATGCAGTACTCATGTACATGTGTGCATGCAGTACTCATGTACATGTGTGCATGCAGTACTCCTGTCATGTGTGCATGCAGTACTCATGTACATGTGTGCATGCAGTACTCATGTCATGTGTGCATGCAGTACTCATGTCATGTGTCATGTGAAGGAAACCTTGTAAGATGAGTTGTGTGTTGTCCCTCTCTCCTCAGCATCCAAGAAGATGTCTCCTCCACTGTCTCTGTCAAGAGAGGACCAACCTCATCCCATCTCACAACCCTCCTCTCCAGTGCTGACCTTGGCACCCAAGTCTCCAGAACACACTGAGTCCTTTCCATCATCTTCACTGTCAACTGGAAGAGGTCCCACTTCCCAGCCACTACAGGGTGAGGTTGTGTGTACTTGTTGTTTAGACTGTCTACCACAGCCTCTCTGTGTGGTTGAGTGTAGTAGGTGGAGTGGTTGGTAGGTGGAGTGGTTGGTAGGTGGAGTGGTTGGTAAGAGGAGTGGTTGGTAAGAGGAGTGGTTGGTAGGTGGAGTGGTTGGTAGGTGGAGTGGTTGGTGAGTGGATTGGTTGGTGGGCGGAGTGGTTGGTAGGTGGAGTGGTTGGTAGGTGGAGTGGTTAGTAGGTGGAGGGGTTGGTAGGTGAATTCAGTGTAGAGGTGTGGTAAGATGTACCCACCTGTTTACACCAGCCACCTGTCTGTAGCAGCCACCTGTCTGTGGCAGCCACCTGTCTACAGCAGTCACCTGTCTACAGCAGCCACCTGTCTGTAGCAGCCACCTGTCTACAGCAGCCACCTGTCTATAGCAG
>CAUJGJ010000185.1:651074-653574 GCA_963170055.1 Halisarca cf. caerulea | reverse complement strand
ATGCCAGGTTCACAGTACAGTGTCCCCATGCATAACATGTGACTTCAGCCAGTCAATATAGATCAATACATTATGTAGACTAAGTGTTTAACTCATACATGCTGTAATTGCTGTAAGGGGCAGAAACTCTACGATGCTATACACAGACTGCATGTATGCGGTACAGGACATAGTCAATTCACGCTCTTTTCATTGTTACAGAACATCTCTGGTAAAGTATATATACTGTGTAGACAGCAGTGACAGAAGTACCATTGAAGAGGCTCATGAGTCACTTGATGCTGTGCTGAAAGGTATACTATACTGGGTCTGGTGCTTGGCTCCTGAGAGTGACTTCAAAGAGTGCTCCCCTTCTGCAATCTATACCATACTCAAGAACAATTCTGAATCAGTGGATGATCATGAGGTGCAAACTTAGCTTTGCACTCCTCAGGACCGCCATCTTATGCATGCGTGGATCAAGGTCCTCATACAAGGCACACATCAACGTCGAATGTTCGGCTGGAGACCTCAGAAGGCCACACAGAACAATACAGACTATATCTTATGTATGCATTCACCTTAGACTAGTACATTGTTCATTAGATGTACATATTACATATACAGTGAAGCCTCTCTAATCCGACACTCAATGGGACCTGAGAATAATGTCAGATTAGGAGGTTGTCGGATTACAGAGTGACTCGTACCATACTTAACATGGTGACTGTACCTGATAAGATGGTCAGATTAGAGAGAATGTCGGATTACAGAGGTGTCAGATTAGAGAGGTTTCACTGTACTCTGTATTGTTTGGTAATATTTGGAAAAAAAACAGGCAAAATCTGTGAAAACTTTGTCAGCTGAATGTACGATACTCGTCAAAGTTTTGTCGGCTGAATGTATGACACATATATATGTACATACATACATACATATCCAGTCTGCCACAGACACAACCATATTATATATATTGCGTCGTTGTGGGTCTCGCTCAGGCTCGCCCCAGTTATTTGGATTAATTGGTGGTTTATGATTAATTATTCATATCATTGACAAGTAATACAATGATTATAGTAATTGGGTAGGTAGTAATTACTATTTTTAGGTACTTGCTAAAATAAATATGACGTAACAGTAGTACAAGTAATAATAATTGGGTATGAAGTAATTTCTATTTTTAGGTACTTACTAAAATAGGTATGACGTAACAATGGCCTCATAAAAGCCCCACAGGCGGGAGTGGGTTACTATGATCTAAGCCAAAATATCGTGTAAAGAGTTATAAGACGAAGGTATGGGAAGTTTAGGCTCGAAACATAAATTTAAAGAATCTGAATCATTGACAAATGAAGCGCCCCCCCTCGAACTAGTATTGTACGGTGAGTGTGGTATTTTGTGTGGAATCCGCATCTAGTCTGTTAAGTTTAACTTAGCTATATACCGTTACACCAGACTAAAGATTAGTCATTGACAGGGAACTGTTTTATCTGTAGGAGCAAGAGGATCTGGTAGAAATTCTGTTTTCTACAGACTAGTCACAGGAACATCTCTCACTAGAGGTTAGGACTAAACTCAGCAAACCTGTGTGCAGCACTGTGCTATGTGTAACACTGTGCTATGTGCAGCACTGCGCTATGTGCAGCACTGTGATGTTTGCAGCACTGCGCTATGTGCAGCACTGTGCTATGTGCAGCACTGTGATGTGTGCAGCACTGTGCTACGTGCAGCACTGTGACGTGTACAGCACTGTGACGTGTGCAGCACTGTGATGTGTGCAGCACTTTGACGTGTGCAGCACTGTGACGTGTGCAGCACTGTGATGTGTGCAGCACTGTTATGTGTGTAGCACTTTGATGTGTGCATTAATGTTATTGACACACAAGTAATACATATGATTTGACAAGGTCTGCACTACTCTGAAACTGTGTTATGCAAAGCACTGCAAATTTATCATTTTGATTTCATAGTTGGTGATTACTTGACATATATTGGCGCTGGAGGACGACGTGTAATTTGGTTGGACATGCATGCTGCTCAAATGAAGATAAAAGGTTATACTTACAAGTTTGGCATATGGAATCATTTTGCACCCTTGGACCGAGTAAGTATTGAGTGCATGAGAGTGAAGAGCTAGATTACTTGTCTACAGACTTGAGATTTGATACAAAACTGAGACAGAGTGGCTACAGTTTTGCAATCATTAATTTCGTCCTTTTCAACCATGTCAACCCCAAACAAGGTCCTTAGACATACCATTAAAGTATGATACCATCTACACATGTCAGTCAAGATATTCTATTCCTTCCATTGAAGGAGCCAGCATCCATCACAGCCCAGGTCTGCTTGCATGATATTTCTTTGTCCCAGAATTCTAATGTCAGCAAACAGGAAGAAATTCGGGTAAAAAACCCATGAGGCTGCCGCCCCTTAATTGTCCCAAATTACTTGCAATATCTTATTATTACTAAACCGTGGCTGAAACTCTGCCAAAATACAGCGAATTTTCTTCAAAATTGCA